>JAKUCV010003741.1:12009-100338 GCA_028386065.3 Turnera subulata
TAAAGGTGTTTTGGATTGATTCCATAACGATTATACATGTTTTGAGACATATAAATAGAGGATTTACATCTCTGTTTAAAACAATCAACTCTCTACATTTTAAGCATCAATTGTTATACATCATTCACATTTTTATGAGCCAATTTCCTTAAGAATTGAGAGTTGCCTTTATAGAGCTTATTTGTTACTCATATTCACTCTTGAGAGAGCTTTTGTTTGAGTGATTTTAAGTATTGTTTATACACCTTAAGGGAGGATTGTTCCCTTGTAGTAACTCATAAGAAGAGTGTTTTTCTTTCTTGAGAGAAGTCTTGAGGTGAGGTATCTTCAAGCAAGTAGAGTTTTGTGTGACTCGAGCTCTAGATTTGTATACGATTTGTTAAGCACCCGGAAGCTTAACTTAGATAGTGAAATCTTCGAGAGAGTCTCTCGGAGGACTGGATTAGCCACACAAGCTGTGTGTGTGAATCAGTATAAAATTCGGTGTGTCCTTCATTCTTTCAATTCCGCAATTATTTCCTGCAAGTTTTTTTTTTTTTGATTTTGTCCATAAAACGCTATTCAGCCCCCCTCTAGCGTAGGGCACTTATTCTAACATTTTTGACCTTGGTTGTCGATGTCTGTTTAAGTGGTGCATCCACTGGTTATTAGAATCTAGGCAAACCTTTAAGCTTCGGCTTGCAATTCTTTTCGGTGTAATATGGGATTGGACCATCTATGGTCTTGAAGGGCTTGTTAGTGTCTCGTGTGGGTTGACTTGCGTGGTCAATGAGATGCTGTGTTGTTAACAATGGTGCTAACACATGATGTTCTCGGGGTCAGTCGAGACGATTTTTCCTACTCTATGTGAAGTTGCTTTTCAACGGGACAGAGTTATCACTCTTCGTGGCTGGACGTCCAAGTGGTATGTCGTCGCGACGATACAGCGTTGTTGACATGTTTTATTACCTGGTTTGAGTAATGATGGTGGCAAGTTCGGGATTGTGCATCACGTAGTATCGTAATCTGGAATTGACGTCTGGTGCTGTTGTCATGCCGTTGTGGTTGTTATTCCCAAAAGGATGTTTTATAACTGTTGGGGTCTTTGGTGATATCGATGTTGATCAGGCTTGTCGAGGTGCATCAACGAAGTGATGGATCAGTTTCTATTATGTTCTTGTCGTGATGGACTCGGGTGAGTTCGATGTGATACTCGGTTGGATTGGTTGTCCAAGCATCAGGCAGTGGTGGATTGTCGGGACAAGGTAGCATGCTTGACTTCCCTGTCAGGGCGAAGATTGGTTTCGTTGGAGAGTGAGGAGCTCTGCCAGCTTGCTGTTTCTCGGTTACCTGGACTTTCAGGATGATCCAAAAGGGATGTGAGGCTCCTTGCTCACATGAATGATTCTACGGTATTAGTGTCGAGTTTGGAGGATATCCTAATAGTGAGGGAGTTTCCAAATGTTTCCTCTGATGAGTTGCCAGGTTTACCTCTGGAGTGTGAGGTAGAGTATACAGTGGGTTTGGTACCGAGAGTTGCTCCTATTTCAATTCCGCCTTACAGAATAGCTCCGACTGAACTTTAGGGGTTGATGAAACAACTATGGTTGTTGGATCAAGGTTTCATTTAACCGAGCATCTCTCCGTGAGATGCACTGATTTTGTTCGTGAAAAAAAAAAAGATAGCAGTATGCAGAGGTGAGTCCAATACAGATTGTTGAGCAAGTATCCGGTACCCAGATTGATGACTCGTTCAATCAGTTGCAGGGTGTTATCAAACTTTGCCGTGTGATCCAGTTACCATCAGGTCAGGATTGCAGAGGACATACCAAGACTGTGTCCCACACTCGGTATGGTCTTTACGAGGTTGTGTTGTTCCATTCGGGTTGACAAAGCTTCTGCAGTTTTCATGTTTATGACGCATGGGGTGTTCCATGAATTTCTGGACCTGTTTATGGTCATTATTATTGATGAGATTCGAGTCTACTCGAGGAGTGAGGCCGAGCATGCGGGCATTTGAGTCAGGTTATGCCTAAGTTGACGGGACAACAGTTGTACGCCAAGCTCAGCAAGCGTGAGTTTCGGCTAGACGGGGTTGCTTTCGTAGGTCACGAGGTATCTGGTGAAGGCATTCATGTGGACCCAACCTTAGCGCCGTTATGGTGTGGGGACCATCGAAGGATATACCTGAGGTACAGAGTTTTCGTAGACTTTCTGGCTGTTATCGGAGGTCTATCGACGCGTTTCCTTGAATGGGGTTCCACAACGAAGTTGTGGAGGTCAGATTGTGTGTTTGTTTGGGATTAACGGTGCCGGCAGAGTTACGTAGTGCTAGAGAGTCGTTTGACTTATGCACCTGTTTTGATTGCTCCGAGACTTGGTGTGGAGTGCACGGTGATTAACGATGCTTCTGGTTTGGGTTTGGGATGTGACCTTTTGCAGGAGGGTCGGTTGTTGCTTATGCCTCTAGGCAGTTGGGAACTCATGAGAAGGGTTACCAAACCCATGATCTGGAATTAGCTGTTGTGATCCTTGCTCTAAAATCTAGGGACACCATTCGTTTGGCAGGAAGTGTCGGATTCTCACGGATCATAAAAAGTTGCCTCTGTGGTTCGGGAGTCAGTTTCTTATACTTTATCTCCCTTGGTAGAGTTAGTTGGAGGTGGACGACATTGATTCTTTGTTAGTCAGTTCTAGCATCCATCTGACCTTGCGGGACAAAATCATCGAGTTGTTTCTTTTGGTAATCCTCATCTAGCTGAGTTGCGGAACAAGGCTTTCGGTGGAGAGAGTTCCAGTTTCTATATCCGAAATGATGGTACTTTGAAGACCGGTGATCGGTTGTGTTTTTTGGATGTCAATGATTTGAGGAGATGGATCATGGATGAAGCGCATAACGCGCCGTATGCTATGCATCCGGGTAGCACCAAAATGTATTAGAACTTGAAGAGTCATTTTTGGTGGCCCGGGATAAAGAAGAATGTTGCAGAATTTATGGCTCGTTGTATGACTAGCCAGCAAGTGAAAGTCGAGCATCAGACTCATGCGGGCAAGTTGAGATCTTTGACTATTCCACAGTTGATGTGGAAAAAAATATCATTATGGACTTTGTGATCGGGTTAGTGAGGACCCGGGGTCGGCATGATGCCAGATGGGTCGTTATCGTGAGGCTGACCAAGTCAGGTCATTTCCTTTTTGTATACAAGACGGATATGATGGATAAGCTAGTGTAGTTGTATGTTTCGGTATTGTGAGACTACAAGGAGTTCCACTATTCATTGTTTTGGACAGAGATCCGAGGTTTAATTCCACCTCTGGAAGAGTTATAATCAGCTTTGAGTGCTAAATTGAGTCTTAGTATTGCTTTTATCTATAGATCGATGGACAGTTGGAGTGTTATCTTCAGACACTAGAGGGTATGCTTTGAGTTGATGTGCTTAACATCATTGATGCTTGAGATGAATAATTGGCGTTGGTTGAGTTGTTTACAACAACAGCTACCATTCTAGCTTTGGTGCCTTACGAGGCTTTATACGGGGAGAAATGCCGTAGTTCGATCTATCGGGATGACGTAGGTCTGAGACAGATGATTGGTCCGGGTCTAGTCCAGGGGATAGTAAATCAGATCGAGATGGTCAAGCAGTCGTCATAATTGCTTGGGACTGATAGAGAAGTTATGTTGATAAGCATCGTCGAGAGATGGAATACAGTGTAGGAGACAGGGTGTTCCTCCGAGTTGCTCCCTGGAGAGGTGTTATCCAGTTTGGGAGGAAGGGCAAGTTGAGCCCTCGTTATATCGGTCTTTATGAGATCGTGGAGCAGATTGGTCCGCTGGCTTACAAATTGGCTTTGTTGGAGGAGCTGTCCTGCATACACAATGTATTCCATGTCTCGGTGTTGAGGCATTATCAGTCTGATCCGAGTCATGTGGTATCACCTATGGAGTTGGAGGTTGCTGATGATTTGACTTATATCGAGTTGCCGATTGAGATCTTAGCTCAGGAAGTACGGCAGTTGAGGAGTCGTACCATTCCTTTGGTTCGAGTTAGATGGAGCCATCATTCTCCGAATGACGCTACTTGGAAGGTTGAGTCCCATGTGAGAGAGCAGTATCCACATCTATTCTGATTTTTTTATCATGTAATTTCGAGGACGAAATTTTCATAAGTGGGGTAGAACTGTAACACCCCGAATTTTCATAATTAATTTATGAAATTTCTAGAATTTTAATTCCAATTTTACCCCGAGATATTTTCGAGTTTTTGGACAAGAAATTTATTCTTTTTCTTGGAACTACTTTTGTGAGGGTTTGGTTCGTTCTTTAGGAGTTCGTTTGGTTTGAATCGAGTTTCAGAGTTGGAAATTAAGCTTTCATGTAGTTTTAGTAAAACCACGTCGTTTTGGAGTTCTAATAAAAAAAAAAGAGAGAGAGTTTGACTTAGGGCGGGTTGATCGCACCTAAGCTCAAAACGGCGTCGTTTTGAGCTCGGGCTGGTCAAACCCTAACCCTTCTCCTTTCTCTTCTCTTCTTTTCTTTTTTTCTCCTCTATTCTTTCTTTTTCCTTTTCCGCCGCTCGCCCCTTCTCTATCTCGCCATCTCACAATTTGTCATCTCTCCTTCACAAACTCGCACGCCGCCACCGTCGTCCCTTCTCCTATTCTTTGAGTCGCCGCCCTCATCGCCTTCATCTCTCTCTTTCTTCTCCGTTCCTCACATCGTCGCCGCTGCTGTTTCGATTCGAGGCCATCTTGGTCACCTCGACGCACTGGTCCTTGTTGGAGAGGGAATCGAGGCGAGTCATTCTGGTTGAGGCGGAGAACCCAAGGCTCACCTCGGATTGTGCATGTGCTACAGAGCTCGGGGTTGGGTCAAGCTATCGCGACGCCGTCGCCTCCATCGGGGTACGGCTGGGTGGTTTGCAGGTCGTGGTGGCATTCGGAGTGGTACTGTTGAGGTTCGGTAGTGCTGTGGTGGTTGTCATGAGTTCGCCGGTGTGTGGATTTGAGGTTGTGGGTTCTTGTTTTAGCGTGGGCTCATTTCTGGCAACAGTTTAGTGGTGCTCGGGTTGTTCTTTGATTCTAGCAGCAGGCTAGAGTGGTCGGGTTGCTGTTGCTTGACGAAACCGAGGCGGTGGAAGAGCAGATATGTTCTGGTGGCGCACAGAATCTCTTCCGGTAAGATTTTTCGGCAACCTCTCCTTGTTCTCAATTGGTTTTTGGTGTTCAATGAGTTGGGATAGATTATTGCTTGGTATTTGGTTGATGCTTTGGGAATGAAAGGTTGCTTGGGGAGTGTACCTGGGTTGTTTCGGGTTCGTTGTAGGAATCCGGCGAAGTTGACCGGAATCCAGCGAGCACAGTTCTATTCCGGCAAGATATAATCTTCCTCGGCAATTCGCGGTACTATTCCCGATGTTGTTGTGTATTGTATTATCATACGGGGCATGTATTATATTAAATATATATTTTCGGTGTATTGGGATTAGTGGAAAATAGTGTGTGGAGAAACGAGAGGCGTGGCCGGTGTCACGCCCCCGCTAAGCGCGACCGGCCAGGTACCTTGCGCACCCACCATGTGCCACAAGGCACCCAAAGGCCTTTCTCCACCTTAACCAAAAGCCCGTTGCCTTTGCTCGGCGGGTTACCAACAAAGAAATGCGCAGCGTAAAAGGAAGCAACAACCGACAAATGCAAAGGCAACAAAAGATAATAAAATGTATCAAAACCAATTAATAAAGACAACTCCTCTAATGTCATAAACCATTGCTACGAGGGGAACTACTTCTTACTATATAAGGACATAATCTCCATATATAAAATTATACAGTAAAGTAATTAAAGGAGACCGACTCGGCTATACCCATCGACCTACTTCCCGTACTCTTAAACTCGCACCTGTAAGACAAGGGGAGGAAATGGGGCTGAGTATAAAACTCAATAAGCAGGTGACATACAAGGCATTAGCAATGACACAAACAAGCGGCAAATAATATCCAACAACCAAACATCTTATGTCGCCGTGATGAGCCCACGGGTAAGCTATCGTGGAGTTGTACCTAGCCTACCTGCGGGTCTGGTAGCCTTGCCAACAGGTGTTATTTCTTAGCCCACAGCCCCACGTACGAGGCATTATCCGATTGGATACCACAACCACACACGGCGCCAAGCACAACACCACCAACATCTCATATGACCGAGCAGCCTAGGAGCACTGCAAGGTCCAACATCTCAACATCTCATACCATCTCATGTAATGTCATGATGCAAATGGAATGCATGGAATGCATAGCCCGAATATCGGACTCATCTCAAGCCAAGGCATATCATAAACATCTCAACATCTCAATTGCACCATAGGTGCCATCTCAATAGGAAATTGGATCATCCACCAAGCCAATAAGCATCACAACCATCACACAAGTATGCAACCAAACTTACCAAACCGTTAAGACACATCAAGCCAATCATTAGGCACATCAAGGCCAACCAATGGTTCCATTTAAAACCCTTAGGCATCTAGGGTTTATACTGCCCTGTAACAGACACATAAATATGCATCACAATACAAGCATAGCAACATATAATATAAACCACAATTTAATCACTCAAGTCACCCTTACACCAATTCGGGTAGAATCTGCCCTACACCAGCAGAAACTTCACTGAGCTTAAACACACGTAAGAGTAGAATCATCCTTGGGCATCAACATCAAAGTTGTAGCCCTGTCTCATAGCTTTCCATAGCCACTAATAACACTCAATTCCAAGCTCTCTAACTCTAGATATGGCTCCTATACCAACTCGGGTTCATGCAGCAAGTCTGCTGTAGAACAGTGAAATTTGAGAGTGCATAACTCTCTTTGTTCAGCTCCAAAAATAGCAAACTTGGTTCCCATGGACAGATATGGATGTTACCTAAATCTGGGATTTGATTTCACTCAATTCTAACCAGTGGTTTGGCCGGAATCACTATTTTAGTGAGCATGGGTCAATCTGCCCGAGAGCAGAACCACCCGAGCCTCACCTCTCTCCTTTTCCTCTCTTTCCCCTCTCTCTCTCTACACGAATTGCATCTAGAACAAATGAGTAAGAGGTGCCTGCTTCACCCCCTTAAAGCATAGGCAAGTAGGTGAGTAAGCTCCCATTTTCCACCTCTTGCCTAAGTGCTGCCACTTGCACAAGCACGTACCACCTCGTGCTTGTTTTCCTACCAATTGAACCATGACACTCAACCTACTAGCTTGTACACCAACCACCTTCAGCTGCATATTGCCGAGCCACATGGCTTATTCTGATTGGTCGGTTTGGCCAATTACGCGTTTACCCCTCATCGGCCAATTGTGCACCGACGGGCACACCAATGCCCTGGTTGTGCACCATTTCGCACCCAATCGAGCCAACCGATAATCCCCTTGGCCAATCGTGCCTCTAATGAATCTATTACACCAAATAATCACATCCCTAGTGTTTCCATCATTTACCAACCAATAGGATAAATCGAGCACTCGGGACACCAAACTAGGCCAACCCGTGCCATCGGATCACTACGAGCCCATTTGAGTGCATAGGCCAAGCCTATGCTCACCATTACTCTCAATCTGACACCAGCACATGTTACCGAGCCTAAGCCCATACTAATGTGCACACCAACAATATTAACATTACCCACTTTCTCTCGAATACCCGATCCAACCTACACGAACGTGCCTGAAGGACAAGCTACACCCGGCTCTCATCATGTAATTACTTCTCTATATTCTAGGGTGTACCTGGGGTATCACATCATCCCCTCCTTCATAGAATTTCGTCCTCGAAATTCAGAAGGTACCGTAACCTCAAAGACAACATCAATCTTTTTATATAACTCTCAATCATCTTCCTAAATATACTCATATGCCATCCTATTGTTCCTCAATCATTTCAAGCTCTACCTTCAGTAGATCACTCAACTATAACTCAATCCAATATATGTCCAACTTGTTTACCTCAAAATCCATTCTCAAATTCAACCTCAACTCCTCATTTAGATACCTCAAATGACATGTTCATTTGTCACATCTCATTATAATCCATTTCACTTACCTCAAAATTTTCATATCACACTCGTAACTCTCACACCAATCCGTATCACACATCAATTCGTGTAGCTTCTCAATCACAATCTTATAGATTCTAATTCTCTCAACTATTTATCAGTTTCTACCATGGTACAAGTGGATAGGCTAAACGGTACTTATGCCAAACTTGCTTAGTTCATTCCTTTAAAAATATTTTCAAAACAATAATTGCAAAAACGTTATAAATTGCGACCACATTGTCCAAGTGAACAAAACTTTGCAGTGTACCGTTAGCCTTCCAAATGTAACCACATAAGTCTCCACTTAAGTTCTCCAAATGATACATCACTGAATAAGCTACTATAACCCATCTACTCATTCTCTCTTCACTAATAACTTCTACATCTTATTCACACCACTACAGTGCACTATCCCCACATTACGATGCCAATTGTCCAATAAGGCCAATTACCCCATCTGGGCCTCAAAATGCACTATTCGCACACTAGTGCGGGTATTGGCTCTAGAATCGGCCAACGTGACCAACTTCCCCTACTAAGCGACAAAGTTCACTACTCCCACACCAATGCACACCAATTGTACCAATTGGCGCACCAATTGGCTCAGCAGCGCACAAACTAGGCACCAACAGCACTGCACCATGCCAACTGCGCACCAACAGCACTGCAGCATGCTAAGTGGGCACCAATAACACTATAGCGTGCTAATTACATCCCAAATAAACTAACCACGCTTCCGCAGCGCGACTCCGCTTACACCTCGCAAAAAGATGTAGCACTTCACACACATCTCCAAGTCCATCATCATACTTCATGGGAACTTAGCATTCCATAATCTAACACTAAATAATCAAGACAATCTCTATAGGTAATTTAGGGTGTCAGCTTCACTCTAATATATGCTAATTACTCAAAATATTCATAAACATCATCCTTCTCCATCACTACTTAAAGCACTTAAAAGCCTAACATAAATATGGATCATCCTTCAATTACAAACTCTGAACCAACAATCACCAGCCGTTCCTCTATACCTTACTCATCCTAAGGTTCTACATCACTATCTAATACCCTTCCTTTACTAATGCCGAGTTACGACTCGCAAACTACAATGTCACCCCTTTATACTCACACATCCTCTCACAAACTTCTTTTCTCGTACCTCAATTCTACTTTGGTTCAAACTTTCTTTATCCATCATTAATCTTATTCCGCGGTCACATACCCTCCATTAAATCCATAAAACCATCTACTTACTTCCCTTAGCACTTTATTTCCAACTGCTCCATGCCAATATAACCTGTCCACGATTTTCCCGAACTACACATCAACCAAATGTCAAACACAACAACATATAACACACATAAAGCACATAATTAAAACAAACGCCTCTCACCAAACCACAACCTCTAATTTGATGGGTACTAGCCAAAAGACTCAACAACCTATGCCCCTTTAGCACAATTATAAAGCTATGCCACTTTACCAATTCAGTCACACCCGTGTAACATAACCGACATAGACACCTAACCTTTTACAAAAAAAAAGTTCCTTTACCACAACTATTACGCTTGAAAATGACACGACACACACTTTCAGAAAACTCATGCTCCACTACCAAAACTATCACATGTTTTGGAAGCAAAAAGTCATGACATCAAACAGTTCTCAAATAAACATGCTCATCTTAACTGCTCCGCTACCAATTCTATCACGCCTCCGCTAAGCGCGACCGGTCAGGTACCTTGCGCACCCACCATATGCCAAAAGGCACCCAAAGGCCTTTCTCCGCCTCAACCAAAAGCCCGTTGCCTCTGCTCGGCGGGTTACCAACAAAGAAATGCGCAGCGTAAAAGGAAGCAACAACCGACAAATGCAAAGGCAACAAAAGATAATAAAATGTATCAAAACCAATTAATAAAGACAACTCCTCTAATGTCATAAACCATTGCTACGAGCGGCACTACTTCTTACTATACAAGGACATAATCTCCATATATAAAATTATACAATAAAGTAATTAAAGGAGACCGACTCGGCTATACCCATTGACCTACTTCCCGTACTCTCAAACTCGCACCTGAAAGACAAAGGGAGCAAATGGGGGGTGAGTATAAAACTCAATAAGCAGGTGACATACAAGGCATTAGCAATGACACAAACAAGCGGCAAATAACATCCAACAACCAAACATCTCATGTCGCCGTGATCAGCCCACGGGTAAGCTATCATGGAGTTGTACCTAGCCTACCTGCAGGTCTGGTAGCCTTGCCAACAGGTGTTACTTCTTAGCCCACAGCCCCACATACGAGGCATTATCCGATTGGCTACCACAACCACACACGGCGCCAAGCACAACACCACCAACATCTCATATGACCGAGCAGCCTAGGAGCACTGCAAGGTCCAACATCTCAACATCTCATACCATCTCATGTAATGCCATGATGCAAATGGAATGCATAGCCCGAATATCGGACTCATCTCAAGCCAAGGCATATCATAAACTTCTCAGCATCTCAATTGCACCATAGGTGCCATCTCAATAGGAAATTGGATCATCCACCAAGCTAATAAGCATCACAGCCATCACACAAGTATGCAACCAAACTTACCAAACCGTTAAGACACATCAAGCCAATCATTAGGCACATCAAGGCCAACCAATGGTTCCATTTAAAACCCTTGGGCATCTAGGGTTTATACTGCCCTATAACACACACATAAATATGCATCACAATACAAGCATAGCAACATATAATATAAACCACAATTTAATCACTCAAGTCACCCTTACACCAATTCGGGTAGAATCTGCCCTGCACCAGCAGAAACTTCACCGAGCTTAAACACACACGTAAGGGCAGAATCATCCTTGGGAATCAACATCAAAGTTGTAGCCCTGTCTCATAGCTTTCCATAACCACTAAGAACACTCAATTCCAAGCTCTCTAACTCTAGATATGGCTCCTACACCAACTCGGGTTCATGCAGCAAGTCTGCTGTAGAACAGTGAAATTTGAGAGTGCATAACTCTCTTTGTTCAGCTCCAAAAATAGCAAACTCGGTTCCCATGGACAGATATGGATGTTACCTTTTACTCAAGTCGAACCGGTGATTTGGCCGGAATCACTATTTTAGTGAGCATGGGTCAATCTGCCCGAGAGCAGAACCACCCAATCCTCACCTCTCTACCTCTCTCCTTTTCCTCTCTTTTCCCTCTCTCTCTCTACACGAATTGCATCTGGAACAAATGAGTAAGAGGTGCCTGCTTCACCCCTTAAAGCATAGGCAAGTAGGTGAGTAAGCTCCCACTTGCCACCTCTTGCCTAAGTGCTACCACTTGCACAAGCACGTGCCACCTCGTGCTTGTTTTCCTACCAATTGAACCATGACACTCAACCTACTAGCTTGCGCACCAACCACCTTCAGCTGCATATTGCCGAGCCACATGGCTTATTCTGATTGGTCGGTTTGGCCAATTACGCGTTTACCCCTCATCGGCCAATTGTGCACCGACGGGCACACCAATGCCCTGGTTGTGCACCATTTCGCACCCAATCGAGCCAACCGATAATACCCTTGGCCAATCGTACCTCTAATGAATCTATTACACCAAATAATCACATCCCTAGTGTTTCCCATTATTTACCAACCGATAGGATAAATCGAGCACTCGGGACACCAAACTAGGCCAACCCGTGCCATCGGATCACTACGAGCCCATTTGGGTGCACTAGGCCAAGCCTATACTCACCATTACTCTCAATCTGACACCAGCACATGTTACCGAGCCTAAGCTCATACTAATGTGCACACCAACATTATTAACATTACCCACTTTCTCTCGAATACCCGATCCAACCTACACGAACGTGCCTGAAGGACAAGCTACACTCGGCTCTCATCATGTAATTACTTATCTATATTCTAGGGTGTACCTAGGGTATCACAGCCGGTATGTTTTCGACGCTACTAAAACCTTAGGACAGTAACCTTGGGCTCGGGTACAATCTAAGTGTGGATGGTAAGGAAACCGGGGCTAGGCCTAATTATGTTACGTCATAACCTTTGACTTAACTGGATTTGATGGGGATGGGCTTTAAGCCTAAGGACATATATTGTTTTAATAGTGGATTTTGAGGATGTGGGCTTTAGGCCAGTGACCATGTGGACTCTGAGCTGGATAAAGATTTTGGACTTAGTGGGACTTTAGGCCCTGTGAACCTTAGGTCCGTGACATGATGGGGATGTGGACCATAAGGGGGTGTGGATTCGTAAGACTTAAAAGAATTGGTTGGGCTTGGACCCTGATCTCTTATAATGGGCCTAATGTTACGGGTTAAACTCAAAATCATATTATTGGCATGCATTACTTAATTGTCATGAATAAGCTGCTTATATGGTGTGTATGTTCGTAAGATGTTTTAGACATAAGAATGTTGAGGCAGAACGGGGCTTCGGCTTGAGATAATTAATATGGTCCAGGTGAGGACATATAAACCTTTATATGCTTTACTGCCTGCGGTACTCAGGTTGATAGTCTTGGTACATCGTGTGGTAAATGGATAAATGTTGCAAGAATTATATGTCTGGTTCAGCTTGTTGTTATACATGCTCTGGCTGTGTTGTGTGCCTGTTTATATATGTACTTCGTTGAGCTGTTAATTGTATGAGCTGTTAATGCCATGCTAATTGTTGTGAGCTGACAATGCCATGTTGATTATTTTGGGCTGATAATGCCATGTTAATTATTTATGGGCTGGCATTGCCTTGTTTTATGATATGTGTTGTTATGCCAATATCATGTGTTCTTGTGAGAATTAGGCTCAGTTTAGAGACTCTCTGGTGGCACACCACTTGCAAACACACTTTGAGAATTGCTTTATACATGAGTCATAATTGATAACAAATAATTCTGAATAACATATAATCTACAGTGGGGCTGTTGACCGGTAGCACCGAGAGGGAGAGAGGGTACCCCTCGGGTCCTGTTATGATAGTGAGTAGTACTCACAGAGACGGCGACGAGGGAATTGATGGGTACGCCCCTCGTTTAGTATATTAGTGAAAGTACCCCTCACAGAGCTGGCGTCTTGGGGATTGTCGGGTGTACCCCTTGGCTATTTGTTACTACCTATTCTTTTGGTGAGAGCACCCGTCACAGAGCCGGCGGCTTGGGGATTGACGGGTGTGCCCCAAGATTCTTGTTTATGTATTTCTTTGAGGAGAGCACCCCTCCTAGAGTTGTCGGCCACTTGGTTGTAGTGGTTTGCTTTTGTCGGAACTTACCAATTCCGGTGTATTGATATATATATATGTTGGGCATACGCCCTGGGGAGCTGACCAGTCGCTACCGTGCCCGACGCACACAGTAGAGGGCCCTAATAAAATACGCTAATGATATAATTAAGCATAACTATAATAAGTTAATTAACGATAAGTATGGGAATAAAGTCTGATCTTGACTTTGTATTGTGCACTGTGTCTTGTGTGTGCACTGTGGCTATTATTGCCAGATACTGATGTATTTATGGTTGATTTGTACTAGTATATCCTGGTTTATTTATTTGTGGTGAGATAATGGTTGGTCTCACCCCCTCACAGTTTTTACACAGGTTAACTGATCGTGGATCAGGGACGCATTCTGGTAACTGTGCCTACTTACCTTCGGGAACGGATCCATAGGTTGACACTTCATATGTCTGTAGTTGTCACTGAACTCGTCATTGATTTTTTGCTGCATAACTTATCGGGATGTTGTTTGTATTGTTTGGATTGGACACTTGTTTTCCGGTTGGTTTGCCGGTGTTTATATGGCTTGATTAGCCCGATTTATTTTTGAGTCTTTAAGCAACTCGATATTTAATTTGTTATTCTGTGATTTTAAGTATACGTTTTACATAGTGATTTGCATCCCTGGACTTAAGGGCATTTTTGTCTTTTCATTGTTATTTATGTCTTGTATATTTGGTTTTGGGATGTGCTCGTTTCACAACATGTGACAGCAGCATTCATTGACAAGAAACAACATCCACAAACTATCAATCCTACCGAAGTAGTTGATATCCATTACAAACTATCAATCCGGCCATCAATGGCATTCATTACATATTGAAATAACAACATCATCCATAATAAGAGTCAATGGTGAACACAAGTTTAAACTAAAACATCATCCACGATAATAGTCAATGCTGGACAAAAGTTTACACAAAAACATCATCCTTGACAACAGTCAATACTGGTTAAAACTTTATAATGAATAATCTAAGTTGTGCTCCTAGTCCATATCTTTCTCCTCTTCGGTTCCTTGGTTGCTACAACGTCACTTACACTTGCCAATAGTTGTTGGGTTCTCTTATTAGTTGCAGATATATGTTTTAAGGATCCCTGCTGTAAAGTAAATAGAACCAAATTAACATGGTTTCGACATAGACACTGATAAGAAAACTTACAATGTCACTACAGCATACCAATTAATAGTTTTGAGATAGACACTTATAATGGTTGTTTTAGATGCTTGTGGCTTGCTAATGATTGGTTGAGTTGAGTCCCTTTTACTGATACCCAATGCCTCCATTTTGGCTTTGTTCCGTGAAGTCTTAAGTAGCCGTTATTGTTCATACTCTGCAGCCAAGTTACTTTTGCTTTCAGTTGTGGCATCTCTCACACTATGTCTAGGACTCCTACGCATAATAGCTGCAGTATTTGCAGCTCTAGGTGCATTAGAATGAGCACACTCAGCAGTAGAGTTGCTTTTGCTTCCAACTGCAGCATCTCTCAAGTTATGTCTAGGGCTCCTACGTGAAGTAGCTGCAGTAGTTGCAGCTGTAGTTGCAGTAGAATGAGCATAGGCAACAACAGAGTTGCCTCTAGTTGTGGCATTTGTCACTCTATGTCTAGGGCTCCTATGCATAGTAACATCAGGGGTACTTGTAGGTGCAGTTGCAATGGAATGAGCATTCATCACATCATTGGTATTGTTGGTGTTGTTATTCTATGTATTAGTGTTCTGCTCTTCAGTGGGAGGTGTTCCAACCCTAGAAGTGGTATTCTGTATACATGTCACCATAACAAATTGATGTCAGCAAATAATATAGACTCAGATCAAATAATTAGAATCAAAATAATACTTACAAATAAAGGGACAAACCTTTAAGGTTGGACAGTATAGCCTAGTATGGCCTAGAGTCTGACATATGCCACATCTCTTTTTGTGGCGTTTTCTGGTCAATTTCGTTCCTTCCTCAGCTTTCGAGAGTCTTTTGGTCTTCCAGATAATCTGGTTGTCTCAATTATAGGGGCCTTCAGAATCCTTTAGTTTGTCTTAGGCTAAAACTTCTCCCTAGGAACTGGCTGAAGCATGTACCTACAGGTTTTAGTGAAAGCTTCTTCTTTGTACCAATGAGAGACATATATTTCCGTAGCCCACTTCTTTGTTCCAATAACACACATAGCATGTGAGCATGGGATCCCAGTTAAATCCCATGCCCTATAAGTGCAAGTGAGCTTCTCAATGTTAACTACATACCTAAGAATACAATACAAAGTGAGACATACCATATATAGTTGGTACCTAGTAAAAAAGAAAGTCAGGCAACCCACTAATTTAAAGGAGACAACATGCAATTACATTACCTGTCACCGGAAGAAGGATCTGTAATTTCCCAGCCTGCATCCCTATTGAAGACAATTCGTATCCATATAGCTTTGGATTTATTATCTTGAACCTTTCCCCAGGCACTTGGTGATACACCATTGTGGAACCTTACAAGTAACTTGGGCCTGTCTGCATTCCTCACCATCACTTGCTGCCTTATTTCTTCAAGCAACCCAACAATACACTTCAGTCTTTCATCTAGGATGAATCCATTAAACATTTCATAAAGGTTGTTATCCATAATGTCATTTTTATATTCTGTACCTTGGAATGTCCTACACCAAGTTACTGGATTCACCCGAACAAACTCTTTCTTGGATTCTTCTCTAAGCTTCTCAAACTTCTCTAACTCTATATTGAAATCTGCTTTAGTTGTAGCTTTGCAAGTGGCCCAGAATTGTCTATATAGACCATCGCCACGGTTGGTTCTCCTCCACTTTGCAAATATGTGGCAGGCACATCGCCTATGCTCCGCATCTAGAACTATTTGTTGCAGGATAGCAGCCAAACCCTATTCAAAGAGTGAGTGTTAATCAACAAGTATAATTAACAAAGAGTGAGTGTTAAGAGGTAAACAAGTTATAATCAACTATAATCAACAAAGGATGTTGCCATTTATCGGAGATGAAAGTAAAACCAGCTTCATCACCCTGTCTTAATCCAGTATCATCCAGCAGCCACATAAGAAACCACCTCCAGTTATCCATTTTCTCTCGTACAACCACTACCCAAGCTAGAGGGAACATTTGGTTGTTTCCATCTCGTGCTTTTGTAGCTAAGAGTTGTCCCCGAAACCTTTCCTTCAAGAAGCACCCATCCAAACCCAGAATAGGCCTACATCCTGCTCTGAACCCCTTTTTTAATGCATCGAAGCAGATGTACATCCTTTAGAAGACCCCACCTACTGATTCTACCTGTACACTACTTCCTAGGTTAGTAGATCTAAAGACAACAGCATAATCATAAAGTACCTCAAGCTCGTGTGGAAGATCTCCATCAAATATCTCCTTGATTTTTTTCCTATCAGTTTTGCCCATTGATTTGTTAAGGTTGATCCCAAAATCAAGGTTCACAGCTTCTATGATGGCCCGAGGCTTCATGTCTTGTGCACTTTGCCCTATGGTTTGGATGTAATGCTTGGAGAGGAATCTAGCAGTGAGTCTTTTATTTTTGGATAATACGTAACATGAGAGAGTGGGTTCATATGTTTAACAACCCACCTATCCTCCTGGTCTGGTGAGCATAGAAGGGCGCATTTACACTTCTTCTTTTGTTTGCGCACAGCCTTACACCTATCCTTGTTATTATGGGAATATTTAATTTTCCTATGCACAAATATAGCAAGTTGGGCCACAACTTCCTTGAACTCTGCTTTATCTAAAAAATCATGCCAACTTTGAAGAAATATGGCCTACTATATCTAGCATAATTACTTGGCACCCTCACATCAGCCACGTGACCATCATTGGCATCTTGACCATCATTTCCTTCTTCACCACCTACATTTGCTTCTTGTTGCACTTCACCCTCACTCTCTTGATTCTCATCTTCCTCTGAATTTGCCCTATAACAAATATCAGCATCCGAATCAATATACACTTTTTCGCCTCGAGCAATTGGCAAGCTTGAGAATTCCGCCCCTTCTCCAACATTTTCATTTACACCTCCCTCATTTAACTCTTCAGGTTCTTGATTTAATTCCTGTGGGCCATGATTTGATCCCTATGGACCACCCTCGGCTTCATCAGCTAACTGTGGGCCTGCCTCATTTATTGCAATGTTACCTTTATTGTTAGTGGCAGTAGTCTTACAAGGGTTGAGATCTTCCTCCTCATATTTAGATAAGCAGGAGACATCCAAGTAATGTTCTTGACCAGCTCCATCTTCATCAATGTAGCCTTGCACCTCCTCTTCAGATTCAGAATCTGCATCAACACCATTGTCAGCCTATCCATGGGTTTTGTTGCCATGGTTGACTACATCATCATTGGCCTCCTCACTTCCCACATCATGTCCCTCCTCTTCTTCACAATTTTCTAGTTCATCTATATTAGTCTGTCTAGAGTTTTTGTTGCCATGGTTGACTACATCACCATTAGCTTTATGACTACTTTCCACATCCTGTCTCTCACCAACATTGGCACCACATACAGCACTACACTGAGTTTTATTTAGTTCCACATTGAAAGCATCACCAACCATATTTACTTCACCCCCCACCGCCTTATCTACCACTTCCTGCTTACCACCTCTTCTACCAAACTCATCAATACCTAAATTTCTACACACAATTGCTGGCATCGCAAGCAGTATTGGGTGTGGGTGCTCTAAGTGTGTGATATAAATCTCTACCTCATCATTCTTAATGCAAGTATGCAAAAAAGGTCCAAAGTTGTCATTACACATTTTAACCTCCCTTAAACTGTCTTTTAACGCTTTACCTAACTGTGAATTTTTATAAAAGAACTTATCAGGATTTATATACCCAAACTCTTCTGATAGATTACTATAATCAAATCGATCAACATCCTCATCTGACTCTCTACTTTCACCCCCCTCATATTTCCATACTCTTTTCCCTTTGACTAATGTTCCTTCAATTCTAAATTTCACCAAAATCCCGTCTAAACCCATGCTGCATAAATGACAAACAAGGGCAACAATTACCAAAAGATAAATAAGATTAATTGAACAAATCCAGATATTGTATAACATAGTTTCCTATCCTAGTCATAATTTCATATTGAAAACATGAAGATAAAGCAAAAACGCAAGGTTCCAGAAATATTTTAAGCACATCAGATGGCATGGGAAACTGTATTTACCTGGAGTTTTGGACCACCTACACTTGGGACCATGTGCAACAGGTTGGATTCCTTATCGGTAAGAGAGAGAGATTAAATTATTTACAAAAGAACCAGATATGAAACTTAAGTAAAACTCCACAGTCTGTCCAGCACATAAGCACCTCCAAGCTGGCTTTACACTCATCCATGTCAGACAAATAAATAGTATGAAATAGTATACCAGTGCTAACTGGACAAATACTCGTGTTGGGAAATGGTTAAAACCTTAAACAATTACAACACCACAACTTTAAAACTTTAAAAAAGCAATTGTCAATTGAATGGCTCACCTTGAAGATTCGATGGATGACTATCCTTCTCTCTCTATCTTCAGTCTTCGTCTTTTCACTTTTCACTTTCCTATGTCTCCATCTGTCTCCGTCTGCTCTGCGTCTTTTGAAATCGATTTAGGGTTTAGGCTTTCTTCTTCTTTCGATTTAGGGTTTCCTATTCCAAACGCAGTCGCACCGATTTAGGGTTTCGTCTTCATCTCGCAGTCGCGCCACAACTGTCTTCTCTTGGAATCGTAGTTGCGCTGTAGCCGTCTCCTCTTAGAATCGCAGTTGTTCCCCACCCTTCCACTCCTTTCGAAATTGGACGACATCGAATGAGGGTTTTTGGAAGAATTTTGGGGGTTTTTCTCAATTAGGGATTTAAGGGTAAACGGGTTGAGAAAATATGGATTGTTGACTAATGTGTGTAAGGGGCGGGCGGGTGCGGCAATTTTGTAAATTTCTAATTCGCTTTTGTGAATACCCGACCCAAAATCACTTGGGCCTATTCACCTATTCCTTTTCACCTTCTTCCTTGGGTCATTCCCATGACATTGGAGTCACCACCCAAATTTTATTAAGGACCAAACTTGAGAAAAACCTTCATGTGACTCCTTTAGGCTACATGGTCATGGCGAACCAAAGTCATGGGATCGGGGGTTCGTCACAGATGGGAAGGTGTTAGGCACCCATTCATGTTGGGTCGAGATTATGTGCAATTGCAAAATGCAAGTGTGCCTTGTGCAAGTGTGCAAGTACGGAAAGTAAAAGAATGGGGGAGAAGAAGAAGATTTGGCTTGCATCCCGTTGTAAAACCGAGACTACCTACGTACCCGAGTGACCGGGGTCAAAGCTACGTAGTTCTAAACATGGTACAAATCGGCCACTTACATCAACAAAAGCATCAGCATATAATCAACAAAGATCAATAAAAAAAAGGTTTAGTGTTACCTCTTGTAGCCCTCCTCTAGCTCCTTGCAATGGGTTGAGTTCTACACCCATCTTCTTTCCACTTTTAAGCTCAATGGTTGATCCTCCTCTTAACTCTTCCTTGCTGGACTACTGCTGATGCCTCCCATGAAATTCCTCCAGAGTTTCTGTCTAAGAATGTATCTATAGACTTGGAGAGGTAGAGTTTCTCCAAGCACTCAAGGCTTATGGGTGTATATGTGAGAAAGATTGTCCTCCCGAAATGTGTGTTAGAGTCCTATTTATAGTGCTCTGGGAAGCCTAGGGGTGTGGACCTGCTTAATGGTGAAGATCATGCCCGAAAATCTGGTCCAAAACCGCGTGGGATCGAATTAGAAACAAAATCGGAGAAAATCGGGGGTTCTGTGCACCTATGACCGCCGCTGCTAGCGGTCATGTGAGGATGACCGCTAGGTGCTGGCGGTCGTCGCGAGAGGACCGCTGGTCACCCCGCGTGTCACTCATTCTTTCCTTTTTTGACCCCCCCAATCCCCCTAATTCAGCTCTAACTTGATCCTACCGCGTAATTAACCCCTAATTAACCCAGAATCACTCAATTACTTGATCCCCACTCCCCAAAATCATTCCAAGATTGATTGATTACACATTGATACCCATTTTAAGCAAAATCAAACCAAAAATACAAAATCTACTTAAATGATAATTTAACTCTGATTTTCCACGAAAATCAGAGCTAAAATTAGCCTACAAGAAATGTGTTAATGGGTTGGATAAACTCTGGAGCTAAAATCAGAGCTAAATCCATTTCTAACCCAAGAATAAATCATCCCAATATAATTGGGTTAAGAACAACTAAAAGAGCCCAAGCAACGAAATGGAATGTATTTTAATGCAAATAAACTTTATTATATGTTTTATCCTAAGATTAAATGATCTCATTAATCTTAAGGTTTATGTGCACAAAGGTTTAGATCATCAAAATATATTAATTCTACTAAATTAAATTTTTATCATGCCTTAACTCAAAATCAAATCATCTCATTAACCTCAAGTTCGAGCATGTTTGGAATCTACTTTTAGTAAAATATTCATGGGTCAAATTTGGGTGTTCACAGCTTTACGGGTTTTCGGGTGGGCAACGACGAGTCGAGTAGGGCTTGTTCGGGTCAGGTTAAACCCTGACATATGGGGCCTAAAAATCTGATGTGGCACCGGAAAATGTGCCATGTCAGCGATTTTGGCTGGGTTCTAGCCAGAGAGACTAAAACAGTCCAAACAGGTCGAACAGAAGGATGAAAAAAGGTCAAAATCCTACATGAGTATGAAATCCAACTTTGAGGCCTTACACAGGGACCAAAAAACGTTTTAATCTGTTAATTATAGACGAAGGCCAATTTGTACTCACTTTTAATTTTCCGAACAAAAGAAATCTCGTTTAAATTAATTCGGACAAATTGGTTTCCGATTTGTTTTAATTAATGAAATCTTTGTAATGGAGGGAACTTGTAGACGTGCCAAATCATGGGTGCGCCATGTCAGTTTCCTTGGGTCCTATATTGTCAATTTCAATTATGAATGTTTTTTTGGGTACAATTATGAATGTTACAGATAAACTATAAACCCCTAACTAATCCAAAAATAATAAAACCGCCAGCTATGATTGCTCAAAAGAAGCCATAAATATCATTCTTATCTAAAAAAAAAGAACAAAGAAAGAAATAACAAGAAACAGCTTTCATATTCCAGAAGATAGCAGGGCTACCCATACAACAAGCATAATTCATTCTATTTGCATCCTCTCTCCCTTTCTCGTCTCTTTCGTATTTTTTTTTTTATGGTTTTTGATGAAAGAAAAAACACACACCATCTTGGCCAAACCTTGGTGATTCTATATTTGCTTCAACCGTACTGGTATTCTTGTCACCAATATACAACTATTATTTTTTCTTTCTGTTTTTTTAAGAAAACACCAATTATTATTTCATGATTAAACCTAAACTGTCCGGATCTCCGGCATACTATGCTTGTTAATTACTTTGTTGATGACTTGATGTCATAAAGAGGATACACACGAGACCAAAAAAAAAAAAAAACAAATGAAGAGGAAGTCTAAAAATCCCGCGATTCCAGCAGGCGGGAAAAAAACGGAAAATACGATCGAAATCAAATCCAAACAACTGTTATTCTCTTATTTTTCTTTTTTTTTTTTAATCTATGTTTAGCCCCCCACAAAAAAAGGTGCAGGATTAATGCATTTCATGAAAGCTAAGCTCTTTATTAATTATTATTATTATCAGCGGCCACCAAATGGTTGTGGCACACACTGGTTTTAAGAAACTGCATAAATTTTGACCAAAACTCTTTCTCATACATCATACATCGGATTTCTTTTTTTTGCCAATGTAGTATGTTGTGTTATGTGAATTTTGACATTTGTCCACTCCATGTAAACAAATCACGCGTAGGTTGCTTATCCTCAAAAATTTAAATCACTTCCTGTTTTGTAATTACGCATTCTGTTCTGTTCCCATAAGTCAAAGGAAAGACTAGGGATGAATAGTTGGCATCATAAATAAATATGTTAATCCCCCCAATCAAAACATTAATGATATGCCTTGCCAACAGGAATTTGGTACTTATATATGTCAAGTGTATCATGTTTAAACGTGTAATTATTAGTATTATCATAAGGGACAACGCAACACAAACAGGCTATCAAAACCGCTCGCGATACTTTTACGACCAAACCAAGCCAAACCATAAACCATAATAGTTGTCTTGTAAAAAACAAAAGATTTTAACGAGGGGGGGGTGGATATAAAAAAAAGGAAGAAATTGTTTTACTCCATTTTGGCGCTCGTGATTCTGTTTCCGTGAAAGCTGTTAATGCTCAACTGTAATTACCGCACCAAACGCACTGGAGAAAGCAAACAAAACCACCACACCCCACCACTCCACCTCCTCCTCCTCCACCACCACTCCCAAACAAAACAAAACAAAACAAATCAAATCAAATCAAATAATTCATAACACAAAAAGCAAAAAAAAGAAAGAAAGAAAAAAAAAAAGCTAATCCATCTTCGTTCCTCTACCTTCTTCCTTTCGCAGACTGTACAAACCGCCCCAAAACGACACCGATCTACCCAATCCACTCAACCAAAACCACCTCTCTCCATTCCCATCAACCGACTCGTTCCTCTCTCCCTCTCTCTTTTCATGGCCTAAAACCTAAACCAAAAGGTCTAAAATCGTACAAAGACCGAACGAAATCCCTGAAATGTCCTCCACGCACTCCTCAATCTCCCCTTCTTCCCAGGCCCCGACCTCCGATGACATCATCGACACGACGCCGTTGCTCGCCGAGGCGAACAACGCCAACAGTAACGGCAGCAGCAACAACAGTAACGGCTCGTCTGGCCGCCGGCCCGTGAGGCGGCAGTCGCTGCGGGACGCGGCGCGGTTCCTCAGACGCGCGAGCAGCCGGCGGATGATGCGCGAGCCGTCGATGCTGGTGCGGGAGTCTGCCGCGGAGCAGCTCGAGGAGCGCCAGAGCGACTGGGCCTACTCGAAGCCGGTCGTCATACTGGACATCATCTGGAATCTGGCGTTCGTCGGGGTCGCGGCGTCGGTGGTCGTCCTCAGCCGCCGGGAGGACCCGAACATGCCGTTACGGCTTTGGATTCTTGGGTACGCGTTGCAGTGTGTGCTGCACATGGTTTGCGTTTGCGTGGAGTATAGGAGGAGGCGGAGGCGGAGAGTAGGGTTTGGTCCCCGGATGGAGAGTGATGTGAATTATTCCAGCTCCGGTTCTAGAGGCGATTCGGGAGAATATGTCACGTTAGCTCAGCTGGAGGATGATGGAAGCAGGTAATCTGTTTGGCGATTGTTAGTTTTAGGCTTTTGGGTTTTCTATTTGCTAGTTGAATTGCTGGTAATTTCTGGTGCATTGGCTTGTTGGTTGGTGAGATTTGGTTCGATTCTCTTAATTAACTATGTCATCATGCATGGCGATTACAAAGTATCGTTAAAAAAAAAAAGTTATTAGGAAGTATGTGCACACTATAATTTTCATGAAGAGTTTTGTTTTGTTGATAGTGAGGAACTCTTACGATGCCATTTTGTTGGTTATAATGAGAAGTTAATGGCTTGTTCTTTGGTTTTGTGAGATTAAGGTCTGGTCCGTCTGGATATTTAGTTAGCTCAGGCTGAATCTTTTTTTTTTTTTTTTTGAGGAAAATCTCAGGCTGAATCATCATATCGATACTTTTGGCTTTTCTGGGCTAGTGAGAAGAAGAGTTTGATGATATATTGCCGTTCAATTTTAGCGGGGAGATGACCAAATGCCTCTGACTAGATTTTAGACGTTATATTTTTACTGCTACAGTGTGTAATTATATATTTTTCCTGTGTGTTGATCTCAGTCCTTCGTCATTGCTAATGTTTCAAGCTTTGCTCTGGAACTGTTAGATTCCTGTGTTAAATGTGTATTTCTTTTATTCTGTGCTGATGTTCTTCTCATTTCAGCAGCGTTGCCAAACACCTGGAATCTGCAAATACGATGTTTTCCTTTATTTGGTGGATCATTGGATTCTACTGGGTATCTGCCGGTGGCCAAGCTCTTGCACATGATTCCCCTCAGCTATACTGGTTTGTTCTGGGATTATTTGCCCTTTTCCTCTGTTGTGACTTAATATGATTTTGAGGAACAATCTCACCTTATTTTGCATGGTGACTTTTGGTTTGCAGGCTTTGTATAGTTTTTCTTGGTTTTGATGTGTTCTTCGTCGTTTTCTGTGTTGCTCTGGCATGTGTCATTGGCATTGCTGTATGCTGCTGCCTTCCATGCATTATTGCAATCTTATATGCTGTTGCAGACCAGGTATCTCTCTTATGACTATACATTGTGCATGTCTCCTCCTGTTGATTTCTATTTGTTTTTACTTCGTTTCATATCATCTCTCTGTCTAATTTTTATATGCATGGAATGCAATTTGAAACTAAGAACATAATCAAGGGCTGCATGTAACTATAAATTTTATATAAAAGAAGGAATTATGAAACTGTGGATACAATCTGAAGAGCAGAAGACGGAGAAATGTAAGGTAACAAGCCTTGGTGGTGATTAAGTTCTGATGATGTCCTCTTCAGTTGCTAACATACTTGACCAATTATGATAGCTTTTGCAGTGGACTCAGTTTGAACTTTTTGGAGAAGAATGTTTTAAAACACCTTTAGACGAGTCAGTGTCTATGACTTACCCTGATGCCAAGCTAATTAAACATTGAGAATGAAGTGACTCGTACTTTCATGCTTGGTCAATCCACTTTTTCCTTCAGCTTCTTGCGTCTTGACCAATTGGTAGACAATGTTCCCCCAATAGATGGTTTCAAGTGGAGGAAAGACGTGCCAGGATATGATTGATGGAGCTTAATGCATACATTGACGAATTGGGTGTAAGAGGCTTGAAGTACTACAGAATCATGAATGCATTTTGTGCGGTTGGTTTGAGATTACCATCCACACTGTCCGGTGTTATTTTTCTTTTGAGCCTAGTGCTACGGTGGCAGGATGGCTATAAGCTATATATGTTTGCTTACTCTATGCATATATTGTGCCAGGAGTGTAGTAATGCGACTTGCATTTGTTTTTTTTAAACTACATAGGTGGGCCGTTATATTATTTAAGTTTGTCCATTCAATCGTTTTGAAACAGGAAGGAGCATCAAAAGAAGACATTGACCAACTCCCAAAATTCAAATTTCGAATGACTGGCAATAACGAGAAGCTTTTGGGTGATGACCAAGGACCTCTTGGAGGAATCATGACCGAATGTGGCACAGATTCGCCAATGGAACATGTGCTTCAAGATGAGGATGCGGTACCTATTTCAAATATTACTATGCTACTGTTTTGTTTGTTTAGTTCATTGATTATCTGACATGGAAGAAAATATTAGTTAATAACCTAAATGTTGTGTGGCCGTATTTATAATATCTGTCAAACTTTGTTATCTACTACAATTAGGATTCATTTTTTGTCGCATTCATTGCTTGTTGGTGAAAAAGTGCATTTCTGGTTGTGCCAGATTCAGTAGTTGAACTTTTGACTTGCTACAGGCATGGTGTCTTAATGTGGTCAAGAAGATTCAGTGTATAATGTTGCTTGTTAACAGAAGCTATTTTATTTGTTTTAAAAATCAATAATGCTTTTGGTTATCTGTAGGAATGTTGCATTTGCCTTTCCGCTTACGAGGATGGAGTTGAGCTGAGGCAACTTCCTTGTGGCCATCATTTTCACTGTGCCTGTGTAGATAAGTGGCTGTACATAAATGCCACATGTCCCCTCTGCAAGTATAATATCTTGAAGAGTAGCAGTCAAGACAGGGAAGAAGTGTAGAAGGCGTCTGACTTTGCATATAATTCTGGCTCAGGAGTATTTCAGTCAGACAGCATCCCGTTGAACTTCAGCCAGGCTTTGAAGTTAAATAGTTGTTGTGGTAGATATATTAGGAACTGTTGTATTGGTGGCGGCACTGTTCGATAATTGCAATGGCTTGCAAGGCTGTGTGTATAGAGGTATTGTTGGAAACCAGGGCATTTGAATCCTGACCATGGAGAGTGCTTTTTTCTCCTTTTTTTTTTTTGGTCTTTTACTCGTTCTGATTATTTAGGGAACAAATTAGCAGCAGACTCCGGCATACTGCCTTCCAGGGTATTGTGCGTGCTACATAGATTGAGTGTTTTAGGGTTCTTGGTGGAACAACTGTCTTCTGGTACTCAAATGTATCACTACAGGATGAATAAATTTTAAGATAAATGTTTCTTCTGGAAAGTAATTGAAGAAGACTGCCTAGACAAAGAAAGATAGCATAACGTTTACGGTTGGTTATGTTTCTGCCGCACTTTTCCGATTTGTTAAACATTTTTTTTCCTTTAAGCACCGATAGGCTATATTAGTTATGATGTTTAAATTGGCGGAGTTAATGTGTAATTCAATTCTCCAATTAACAATCGTTATTGACTTCTGTTTTAGCACCTCGCCTGTGTGCAACCTTTTAAAAAACCTTTGACTTGAAGGACGTGCTAGGGCTTTCCTACCGTTTGGGTGACCGTTATCGGGCCACTGTATCTCCGGAAACCTTGTTTCTTCATCGTCTCTTTGGCTATGCTCACTAATGAGTTAGAAGCGTGCTGCTGCCTCTTGAAGGGAAGGAATGAAAGAGACATACCATATCTGAATTTCAAAATGAGGATCCAAGACTTCCTCGATTAACTGGGTAAGTGGTTCTCATGTGCAAACCTTTACTGATATAGTAGTTTGCTGGGTATTCTTTGTGGAATGTTGCAGTACTTCCTTATAGAGCTGTTATTGTTTTTTTGAGGTTATACCATTGTTGAGCATTGCTACTTGTGAGCATTGTGGTTGGAGCTATGTCTCTGTTGGTGTGGAATTGCAGAGGTTTGGGAGTTCTCTCACCCATGGCCGGTTACTAGACCTGAAGACTAATTTTAGGCCTAGAAACAAAACAAAAGAGGAAGAACTAAGAAAGGAAGCGAAGAAAATTGGGTTTGGGTTGTGCTTGCTTTGTTGATCCAGTAGGTAAGGCGGGTGGATGCTGCATGGTGGAATGACAATGTGAGCTGTCAAGAGATAACCAAGTGCCTAAATTTTATTCATATGAAGATTAAGATGAAGAGAGGGGGAGCATTTTGAAAGTTTGTTCGTGTATGTACCTCCTAAAAAGGACCAACATTTTGGCAAAAGTTGCAGGAAATAGGTCCTCTTCCTGAGGTGAACTCATATGGAATTTTAACGCTCTGCTGGATAGTGAAGACAAAGAAAAGGGAGTAGGGGTGGAGCTATCTCAGACTAGAGACTTTGCTGAGTTTATGTTTGAGAATGGTTTGCTGGAATTGGATTGCCAGGGGAGCTGATATACTCGGTCTAATAAACGCACATGGGACGATAATATTGAAGCCAAGTTAGAACGAGCTATAGCTAATGTGGGCTGGCGGATGAGTTGGCCTAAAGAAAATCTATGCAATGAAGTTACAGTGAGATCAGACCATCAGCCTCTCATTCTAAACTTACAAGGTAGCACAAAGTAGAACAAGAGCTTATCTTTGATGCACGATGGCTAGAAGAGGAGGATAACAAGCAAGTGGTTGAACAATCCTGGGATACAGAGATTGTGGGTTCTAGACAATTCAAGGTGGCCAGAAAGTTAAAATTGGCCAAGCTGGAACTTATTAAGTGAAGGAAAGGGAAAATAATAACTCCAAAGTAGTTATTACTAGTCTAGCTCAACCAGCTTCAAGAATTACCTTACACTAAGTTTTTTTTTCATACTACTGCAGTGCGATGCAATCTGTCAGAAGAGCTGAGGGATGTGTAGAAAGGTTCATTTTGTTGTTGGCCTTGGCCCCTATATTGTATTCGAGTCAATTCAGTATTTTTTTTACAACAAAAACATAGAAACTATCCATCCCCATCCAACTACCCTCAGTCCTATCACTTTATATTGAACCTATGACCTCTTAGATCTATGACCTGTTGGATAAGAGCTAAATTAGGGCTGTAAATGAGCCGAGCCCATTCGCGAATGGCTCGAGGCTCAACTCGATGATAGCTTGTTAAGAAAACGAGTCGAACCTGAGCTTGTTTGTAAAAAAATTCTAAAGTAAATAAGTCGAGCCCAAGCTTGTTGAAACTCGACTCGTTAGCTCATGAGCTTGGCTCATTTAGATTCTCGTTTAAAGACTTGTGAGCTGACATAGGCTCGTTAAGTAGCTTGTGAGAGATTCATAAGTCATGTGTTTTTTAAAAAATTAAGCTTATAAATTACATTCAATTTGATTGAAGTTTGAATGATAAAGTAACTTAACTAGCTCATAACCAATAAATTAAGATTATTACATTTTTATTTTTATTTCAAAATCTTGAAATTAGAAAAATAATTTTTTAAAAATTTTTATGGAATATAATAAATTTATCATCTCTTAAAAAATATTTTTATCATTCTTCCACTAATAAAATACTTCTAATTTCATATGATATAATAATTAATATGTTTCATCAGTTAAATTATTAATTTAAAAATATATATTTTTTGCACGACCTTGACTTGTAGTTATTGGCTCGTTTATAGTTCAACAAGGCACAATAAACAAGCCGAACATGAGCCGAGCCTGAGCCTATCAAAATCTTAATGAGCCAAGCTTGAGCTTAATATCTTGACTTGAGACGAATACGAGCTGAGCTTGAGCTTGGTTAAATTTTCACGAGCCGAGTCTAAGCCATCAAAAGCTTGACTCGGCTCGGCTCGGCTCATTTGCAGCCCTAACTATATATAGAAGTATGAATTAAAAAAGGCAACAAATTGATAAAAATATCCTTAATTAAATAATATGAATTCTATATTTTATTTTTTTTTATTATAACAACATTCCATAAGCAATAACTCCAATTCCTAATCAAAAACTAATTCGTTTACAGGTCCAATCGACTCCCGAATAAGTCGGGTTTCTCTCTCGTCTCGGACGAGTTGTCTCTACCTTTTTTCTAGGGTTTCTGCCTCCCTTTTCTAGGATTTTGGTCTTCATCTTTTGGGTTTTGGTGTTTTTGCGTGGTGTTTCTGGGTGGTTGCACTGATGAGTGGAAGTTTTCATACCCCGACTCCGCAACTGACGGAGGCGGAACGGGGTGCTGTTGTACTGGATGAGGAGAATTCGGTTGAGGGGCCTCACGAGGCACAACTGAGTTTGGTGGGTAAACTGTGGACTAATCGTCCATTCAATACCCAGACTTTTATGAGGACGATGAAGATGGTTTGGAAACCAGTTCATGACCTGGAGATATCTCAACTGGATTCCAACCTCTTCGTCTTCCAGTTCTGTCATTGGAGAGACAGGGAGAGGGTTCTAGAAAACGAGCCATGGAACTTTGACAATCAACTTGTCATCCTCAGCGAGATTTCGGGGACCGAACAGCCTTCTGAGATTCGCCTTGACCATGCACCTATGTGGGTTAGGGTTTATGATGTCCCCTTCAATCTCCGAAAACCGAAGTTCGTCGAGTTGCTTAGTGAAAAGGTGGGTAGTTTTCTGGAGCTGGATGTGAAACGCAGTCTGACCCAAAGAAAGTTCATTAGGTTCAAGACCTCTATCGATGTCTCCAGGCCTCTATTACGTGGGTCTTTTGTACAATGAGGTGATGGGAAGAGGGTTTGGGTGTATTTTAAATATGAACGTTTACCTTTGTTTTGTTTTCACTGTGGCTGCATGGGACATATTGCTAAGGATTGCCCTGCTGTGGATGATGATGATTTTCTAGATCCACGTCTCTTCCAGTATAGTGAAGAGCTTAGGGCATCTCCCCTTCGTCGTCCGCAGTTGCTTCATAATTTTGGAGCCCCTATAACCAAAGTGAAAAGGAAGTTGGTGTTCAAGACTGCGGGAAAGAATATTGGACAACCAACGGGACCTAATGATGATTTATCACCGGGTGGTTTGACTGATGAGACCTCGATAGCTAGGGCTGAGATGGTCCACCCCAGGCATGTGCCTAATGCAACACTAGAAAAGACATGGGTGCGGGAGGAGGGAGCAGTTAGGGACAGCCCTTTGGGCAGTATGGTGGCGAAGGACCAAAGGGTCAGGAGAACTGAGAGAGAGGATCTGGAATTGGACGCAGCAAATCTCCCTATTGACCTGCATGTCAGGCCGATTCCGGGGTTGCAGAGTCCAATTTCTCTGTTATCCGGGTCTCTAGCTTCGACAATTCTATCTTCACTTATTCAGCTTGGTCGCCCTCTTGTAGAGACGGAGAATCCTGTTGTTTCTGGTTCCAATGCCTTGTGTTTCAATGGTGTAGGTGACAAGCAGAATTTGACGTCCCCTCCTTTGGTTTCTGAGCGAGCCATACTAGTTTCATCTTCATCGGTCCACTGAGGCAATGTTCCCATAGCCATTCCACCTGTTCCTCCTTTGTGTGTTACTCAGTTCGGACATAAAGTTGTGGGTCCTTCTCTGTCAAACACAAAATAGAAGAGGTTAGCAAGGTTGGCTCCTGTAGGTTCTGGTTCGGTAGTCGATCAGGGAGGATCGGCTAAACGAAAGAATCCTCGCTCTCCAGATGGTGACCTAAGTGATGAGAATGGGCCGACTTTCAAACGCAGGGAGGTTGATTTGGAGCAGATTGCTCTCGATGGGATGGGTCCGGCGGAGGCTATTGAGCAGCCCCGCCAACATCAATGAGTACCTTATGTTGGAATTGCCGTGGTTTGGGGCATCCACGTGCAGTGTCCTCTTTGTACAAGCTCTTACGGCTTGAAAATCCTTTTCTAGTTTTTCTCTCAGAAACTAAATTAAAAAAATTCGAGATGGATAGCATTTTTCATAAATTAGGGTGGTCGGGCTTGCTTGTGGTGGACTGTGCGGGTGTGGGTAGGCAACGTAGTGGGGGATTAGCTCTCTTGTGGCGTGACAAAGTGGATGTCACTCTTCGATCTCTTAGCCTTCATCATATCGATGTGGAAGTCAAACTTAAGGGGGATACTGATTTGTGGAGGTTCACTGGCTTATATGGATGGCCTAAAACTACAGAGAAATGGAGGACTTGGGATTTATGGAGACATATTGCAAGGGATTGTCAGCTTCCTTGGTTGTGTGGGGGTGATCTCAACGAGATTTTGTTCCAGTGGGAGAAGAGAGGGTGTAACCCTCGTCAGTTTGCGGCCATGCAAGCTTCTCATGACACTTTGACGGACCTAGACCTCCATGATCTTGGTTTTTTAGGATGCGAGTTTACATGGGCAAATAATCATGATGTTGGTTCTTTTATTGAGGAGCACATTGATTGTCTAGTGGCTTCGGTGGCATGGTCTGAATTGTTTCCTCATGCTTTAGTTAAACACCTCCCTCGGCAAGGCTCTGATCACTGTCCTCTAAAACTGCTCCTGGATTCTGATTCTCATCATCCCTCTTCCGGCCCTCATATATTTCGCTTTGAAGAGATGTGGTTGTCACACGATGGGTGTGCTCAAACTATTAATTTTGCATGGGAGCAACCGGGTTCTAATGATCCACTTAGCTCTATTCAGGAGAAGATTAGCAGATATGGGTCTATGCTTACCAGCTGGAGTAAAGCAAATTTTGCCCATAACACGTCTTCTATAAAAAAGAAGCGGGATGCTCTTGCTGCTCTTAATTGTCAGGTTCAAACTCTAGATGTTGTGGCTCGGTCAAAGGAGTTATGCAGAGAGATTGAAACTTTAATTCATCAAGAGGAAGTGATGTGGAGACAACGATCCCGAGTAGCTTGGTTGCGTGATGGCGATAAAAATACCAAATATTTTTATCACAAGGCTGAGCAACAGAGGAAAGTTAATGGCATCAAGGGGATTACTAATACTGCAGGCCAGTGGGTGACGAGTAAGGATTAGATTGCGTCGACCTTCAATGGTTTCTACTAGAACCTATTCTCCTCACGTGGTAGTTTGGATATGGACCCCGTTCTTGAGGCAGTTGACCGAAGTCTTACCTCGGACATGGCTTCTCTTTTGGATAAACCTTTCTCTCTGGCGGATGTGTATACTGCTCTGTCACAGATGCATCCTTCCAAAGCTCCTGGTCCTGATGGGATGCCACCCCTATTTTTTTAGAAGTTTTGGCCGGTGATTGGTGATGATGTGTACAGGATGGTGCTCTATGTGCTTAATAATGGGGCTGATCCCTCCCCTCTGAATCATACTTTTGTCACACTCATTCCAATGGTTAAACATCCTCTTTCTTGTGGTCAATTCAGACCTATTAGTCTATGTAATGTTATCTTCAAAATCATTACAAAAACCATGGCTAATCAGCTGAAATTGATACTCCCTGAGTGTACTGGCGAAGAGCAGAGTGCTTTTGTCCCCAGTCGACTAATTACAGACAATGCTCTTCTAGCCTTTGAAGCTTTCCATTTTATGAAAAAAGGATGTAATGGTAAGAAGGGTTGGATGGGCTTGAAGTTGGATATGAGCAAGGCTTATGACAAAGTTGAGTGGGATTTTTTTGGAGGCGATAATGCTCAAGATGGGGTTCAATTTACATTGGGTGCGGTTGATGATGCTTTGTGTTCGGTCAGTGACATATTCTCTGTTAATCAACCGTTCACCTCAACAAAAAATTGTGCCTCAGAGGGGTATTCGTCAAGGTGACCCCTTATCCCCATATCTTTTCCTTTTATGTGCTGAGGGCTTTGCCTCTCTTGTTAAGAAGGCTGTGTTGTCGGAATCTTTGCATGGGATTAGGGTGTGCTCTACTGCTCCTATGATTTCGCATCTCTTTTTTGTTGATGACAGTATCCTCTTTGCCCGAGCTTCTGTCATAGAGTCCAGGACTTTACTTGATATCCTGCGTAAGTATGAATTAGCTTCGGGTCAGCAGATCAATCTTGATAAATCGGAGGTTATTTTTAGCCGAAATGTTCCTGATCAGTTACAAATCCAGATCCAAGGGGATCTAGGTGTAAAGGCAGTTGAAACCTTCGATAAATATCTTGGCTTGCCAGCTATGATTGGTCGATCTAAGAAGCTTATTTTCTCTTATGTCCGAGATAGACTAGTAAAAAAGATGGGGTAATGGAAGGAGAAGTATTTATCTGATGCAGGTAGAGAGCTTTTTGTGAAATCTCTAGCTCAAGCAATACCCAACTATGTCATGAGTTGTTTCAAGCTACCTGACTCGATCTGTGTGGAAATGGAGGTTCTTATCAAAAAGTTTTGGTGGGGGCACAGGGATGGCAAACGGAAGCTATATTGGTTAGCATGGGAACGACTTTGCAAGAGAAAGGCGGCGGGTGGATTAGGATTCAGATCTTTAGAGGCTTTTAACCTTGCTTTCCTTGCGAAACAAGGTTGGAGATTAATGGAGAATGAATCTTGTCTCCTGTCTCGGGTTCTCAAAGCTCGTTATTTCCCTCGATCTGATTTCTTACAAGCTAAAGTGGGATATAACCCTAGCTATAGCTGGAGGAGTATTGTGAAAGCTCAGTTTATCTTGGCAAAGGGTACCAGGTGGGCAGTGGGTGATGGCACTAGAATTTGAATTTGGAAGGATAATTGGCTTCCCTGTGATGACCATTTCACTGTGTCTTCTCCGATGGTACAGCTCGATGAGGATGCATGTGTTCGGGAGCTCATGGAGGGGTCCGTCACCGAATGGAATTACTCTCTAATCAACTCTATTTTTACGAGGGAGGAGGCCAATCTGATTGCCAGTATTCCATTGAGTTGTCGTGCTCCGGCTGACTCCTTCTTCTGGCATCACACTGCTTCAGGAATTTATACTGTAAAGACGGGGTATGGTTTGGCCTTATCTGAATTACACCCTCTATCTGCTGATGCTTCTTCCTCCGTCGATACTTGTTCTTCGCCCTGGTGGCGTTTTATTTGGAAGATGCATATTCCGCCCAAGCTCCGGTCCTTCGTCTGACGGCTTTGTAATGATATATTACCAGTTCGTTCGAACCTTGTCAGACGGTTCATTCCCGTGGATCCAACCTGTCCCCGTTGTTCTATTCATGTGGAGACTAGTTGGCACCTCTTTTGTTAGTGTCCCGGCTCCCGTGAGGCTTGGCGAATAAGCCATGTCCCATCGTCAATTTGTGACATTCAGTGTAGGGATTTAGGCGAGTGGCTCCAACATATACACTCAACACATGGGGACGATATATTGCTGCAGGTTGTTTCTATCTGCTGGTCGATGTGGAAGGCGCGCATAATTCTTTTATCTTTCAGCAACAGTCATCCCGCTCGGATGATGTTGTTCTTTCTGTTCTTCATCTCCTTCATGCCTATCATGAGGCTAACTATGCACCTTCCCAAAGGGCTCCTCTTTCTCGACCAAGGTCTTGGGCTCCACCATCTTCTCCATATGTCAAAATTAACACGGATGTGGCCGTGCTCCCATCAGGAGGGATCAGTGTTGGGGTCATTATAAGGGACTCGGCAGGTGGTGTCATGGCCATGGGTGTCAAGTTCTATCCAGCTATCAATGATGCCACGATTGGGGAAGCTTGCGCAACTCGCTTTGGTCTTGCTCTGGCCCGTGAAATGGAACTCCCTCATGTCATACTGGAAGTGGATTGTCAAGAGGTAGCAAACCGTCTCCAATCTGCTACTCGCTCCAACACTCCTCTGGGCTTGTTGATCGAGGATATTCGTTGGCTTGCTCTATCTTTTATTTCTTTTACTGCATCTTTTGCTCCAAGAGTTTGTAATAAGGCAACACATTTTATTTTCCATTTAGCTTTATCTTTACGCCAGAAACAGTTCTGGTTTGCAATTTTTCCTGTTGATGCACTAGCTATTGCGTCTGCTGACGTTATTTCTAGCCTGTTTGGCTGATTAATATAATCATCCTTTTCCTAAAAAAAAACAAAAACAAAAACTAATTCTACAACACATACATATTTGCATTATTCATTGACCCCACAAGCAAAACTCACATGCGAATTATTGATTTTCTTACTCTTTATGTTTTTTTTTGATAATCCCTTCTAAAAAAAAGAAAAGAACCCAAGGCGATGTCGTTGTTGTTTTTGTCGATAATCCCTTCTAAAAAAAGAATTCGCGGCGATGGCAGAGACAATGACGACAAGAAAAAAATGTTTTCTTAGAAGCTTTGATAAACTTTAAGCGGCACCGCTTAGAAGAATAGAAGCTGCAAAACTTTATAAATTTTGATTTTCTTACTGTTTTATGCCGTGAAAACTTCGTTTTGGGGGTCTTTTTAACTCCTAAGTTTATCAAAGTTTATAAAGTTTTGCTTAGAGTGTTGTCGGTGTTAGCCTTAAAAGCAGCAGTGGCACCGACAGAGGAGTGGGCGCCGATGATGGCAGCGGCAATGACGACAACGACAGCGAGAGAGATGACGACGATCCTGTTCGGGCCTTGCTTGCGATTGAGCCTCAACTCCTGCTTGGTGAAATTTGGCTTAGAAACAATAAGCCAAAATTAGTTTTGAGTAAAGATCAAATACCGAACTTGAAAGGTATTAATACAACTTCATAGAATTTGGGGACTTTGTCTCATTAGTTATGTGTCTTTATTATAGGGCCGCTATATTTGGCCAGTTATATTTTCGGTTTGTATTTGTAGTCGGGCTGGTATTTGTCAGTATACATGTTTTATTATGAGAATGAATGAAATATTCATGCTGGCTGACCCAAAAAAGAAAAACTCACAAGCGAAGTACTCCCTCTGTCCCTTAAGAAGTCGTTTAAGGATTTTGCACAACCCTTAAGAAAAGTATTAAATGAGCCTAATCTCATTAAATTTTATTGTTTAGATTACCAACCTATCCTTTCTATTATCCCAATAATAAAACTTAAGAAAAATATAAAACCTAAAACAACTCATTTAATACAAAGATAAACATAAAAAAAATTAATTTAGTGTTCCTTGAAATTTTAAAATAACTTATATTGTTAAACAAAATCCAAAACCTAAAACGACTTGGACAGAGGGAGTAATAGTTTTCTTATTGCTTTAAAGATTAAAAGGGGAACTGCTTACGTATAGAACACAGGGTTGGTTGCCGTTTTAACTAAAACGGCGTAGCTTTCGGTACTTCATAGCATGAAACGCAGCAGAGGACGCGTTTTGGGCACAGTTGGGAAACCCTAGACCTAATCGACCTCTATCCTGTCTTCCTTTTCTCTTCCCCCTCTAATTTTGCCTCTCTTCCCCTCGTTTACCTCAGCCCCTCTATCTCTCTCTCTCTCTCTCGCTCAGTCAGTTGTCTTCTTTGCGAAAACCCTAACTAGACGCGCCCGTATGGTCGGGGCATGAGATGAACTCTGCAACTTTTACCACCGGCGACTCCAGGGCGGACGGTGGGGCATGCCCTCCCCTGTGAAGCAAACGTGAGATGGTGGGTGTATTTTGCTGCAGCAACCGAGAATGAATAGCATGTCAATTGGTGGTGGTAGAGGAGGAGGAAGGGGAGGTGGTGTTGGTGGTTCATCAGCAGCCGCAGGCAGTAGTAGTTCATCCACATGGGTGTCACCAACATCAGTATCCACATCAGGGAAGAGAATACAGAGAGAAATGGCTGAACTTAACATGGACCCACCTCCTGATTGCTCTGCTGGCCCCAAAGGTGATAACCTCTACCATTGGATCTCCACCTTCTTTGGTCCTCCAGGTTAGCTTTCCCATATCACTTCACTCCCTTAACTTCCATCCATCATCACTCTATTTAAAGTATTGCATTCTTCTTTTGTATATATATATATATATATATATATATAAAGAAGTATTGGGTTCTTCTCATTTGCTAGAAAAACTGTGTACTGTTTTTTGCCCATCTAATTATCTCCTGATTGATTGAGTATCGTGCTAAAGTTTCATGTTTGATGAAGATAGACTACTTTTTGAGAATATGCTTCTGTATTGATCTTTGCTGCAGGGACACCATACCAAGGCGGTATATTTTTCCTTGACATAATTTTTCCGAGTGATTATCCATTTAAGCCTCCAAAGGTATTCTATATTACAACAACCAATCTAATATGAAGTGATGAAGGTATCACCCTTTATTGGTAATGGTGGAAGGAATGGTTTCTCAGTGCTTTTGAAATTTTCGTTATTATATTCAATGGATTCTTTTGCAGGTAATGTTTAAAACACGTATCTTTCACTGCAACGTTGATTCTTCGGGTAATCTTAGCTTGGACATCTTAAAGGATAATTGGAGTCCAGCTATTACAATTACTAAAGTGCTCCTTGCGATCAGATCAATTTTCACCCACCCGGATCCTTGTAACTCTTCTTGTCTTCAACTTGCGTTTAGTTTTTGACAAGCTTTTAAGAGTTGGTGGTTTCATCTATTGCTATATGTATAGTTATAGTCAGACAAAATTTCTGCTGATGCCAGGCATCCTCCTTGTTGCAGATAATAATCCTCTTGTCCCTGCCATTGCCCACCTGTACTTGTCTGATAGAGCTAAGCATGATGAACTAGCTGCAGAGTGGACTCAGCGATTTGCCAAGTGACTCCGTTCTTTGGCCTTAATATAGAAACCTGCGGACTAGCCGTTTGTTCTCGGACGCTGTCATGCTCAGCATTTTGAATTATGGAATTCTGCTCTTCCACTTTCTGACTTAAAAGGCTGAGCTTATTGCTGTTTCCAACATATTATGGAATGGCGGAAAAGTTCCCCATTAGTTCTCTGTAACATGCAGTTCGAGTTGAAAGGTTGATGTGTAATTTTTGCTGAAACTCATGTAGGTTTATCATGTACATTGTAAATTACACAAGGGTATCTTTTTTCTTATGAGAAAAACTCTTCCGCTTTTGTCTAATGTACGTATCAGGCATGAGTTTGATTTCTTTTTTGCCGAAATCTTACCCATGCATGAAATCTGTTGCAACCTGCTCCTGGAGACCTTTATTGTTGTTTAATATTTCACGTTTTGGTTTATAAAGTTCATTTGATTGTTGGGTTTGGATTTTTTTCTTAGTTGTTTATCATGTCCGGAAGTTATCAAGCATGCCAAATGAAGCAGCATGGCGCCGGAAAGCAAAAAAATCTAATGAGAGAACTTCCAAATTTGCATCTTCCTAGGATCTATCCAAGCAAGTCCCTGTAATAAAGACGACTTATAAGTGCTTATAACTTTCATAAAATGAGTACCAACGCCTAATCAAGGGTTGTTGACTTAAGTGGTAAGGTTGTGTAATGATTAAGGCCCCCAACCTCTATGGGTGGGTTGCAATCACTCACCAATCAAATAGAAAGCTCAAGTTTTATTAATATTATTTTGTAGTGAAGACAAATGAATTATTTATTTTTCTCAAAGATCATGCAAAATGGACTACTTCAGCAAAAAAATAGATTATATAAACTTCATTTTTTAAAATGTTTCTAAAAGTTATTTCACATTTTCGAAAAGATTGCAATTATAAAAGACGAAATAAAACAATGAACATATTTGATCATCATTATCGAAGGCAAACCTTTTAGCACTATCGTGAATTAAGACAATTCTTAGTAATTTTAAGGTGATACAAAACAAATACTAAAAAAGTGAGAATACATTTTCCCATTAGAAACACAACTTCATTCATCATCAAAAAAAAAAAAAAAAGAAAAGGAGAAAGAATAGCTTCTTCTCTACACAAGAACTAAACCATCAAAAAGGCAGAGACAACAAGGAAAAAAAAAAACTTCACAGAGCCGACACGCAACTCGATCCTAGTTGAAGATTCCCAATGCAATTCATTTTACCTAGAATATAGAGAAGCTAATTATAATGTTTTTTTTTCTTTTCCCTTAATTCCAAAACCTGTTACATGGATTAAAGTTGCATAAAGACATTTAAAAGGGCTTTTGGCCTCCAAAGAGATAAACATATTTCTCGAGCTACAAAAGTTTCAGTATCAGAAGCTTCTCCAATCACTCGACCTTTTTGCTAGGGTTGTTTTCGCTCTCATCTTTTGCCGATGCACTAGTCTTGGACTCGACAAACTCAATCGACTGCATACGATATTACACAATAGAGTTACTACAGTAGTCACCAAAAGCGCATGCAATGCAAGAGATTCCCAACAAAATGGGATCCAAACAAAAATTGGTATGTGTGGTTATCAAAAGTTGTTACAAGCCCACCACATTCCTTAGACAATACTAGCTATCAAACAATAACACAAGCACCCAAACCCATCATAACTATCTTGAATAAAACATCAGACACTTAAAACGTACACAACCTAATCTATTCCGCATCATGGGGCAGCTATTCTCTTCAAGGCAAATCACCTCCTACACTTTTCGAACTAGCTAAAATCCCCTTACCTATTTGAACTAGCCATTTGCACTGCAGAGGATTAACGCGCACTTCTTTTGTTCCACGGTGCGTAGTCATTCATATGAATGAGCCCACAGAAAGCTCACTCCCACTTCTAACTTCTATACCCGCATTTACAGTGTTGAAATCAATACACCAAATCATTTGCTGTTGCCTTTTCCAGAAGCCACCGAGACTTCTTCATCATCTTCTGAGATGATAAACCAATCATATACATAAATTATCACCAAAAGGGAAGCAATAATCACCGGGAGCAATAGAAACAGTGTCATATTGCGGCTGCTTGAGCATACCGGTTCCACTTTGCCATTCCATATCACAGGAGCAGCCAAGAATCCAATGCAGCCAGCACTTCACAACAAGAAAGGCTGAAAGTACAGGGAGATGAAACTAAGATCAGAATAATCAAATAAAATGCTGAGGGAATGATAATACTCACATCCATAAAGCAGAGAAGCACAAGAAGAAAGACAAACCACCTGTGGAGCTTGGAGCCATTTCATGGCAGTAGTTGTAAGGACTAAGCCTACTGTATATCCAAGAAAAGCACTCTTAAAATACTGGCTCTCTTTTCCTCTGGAAACGTCAAATCTCAACACCAGAGCCACAAAGATACCTGAAATGAAGGAAAAGATAAGATTACCGCAGGTAAGAAGCTAAGGAAATAATCATGCCGAGATGCGTTAACAATAGAATCAAGCCGTCCACGCATGATCAACTATATACGCAACCTGTTGTTACAAAGTTATCGCCAAAAAGAAGTGCGTGAAGTCCTAGCACATATATACAGAACCAGAATGCTTTCTGAACAAATTTTGCTTTAAGAGTTGTTAGATCTACAGAAACAGCAACCATCTATTTCACTGCTGCTTTAAAGCTGGAAAATCCAACAGAAACAGCAAACTTCTATGTTTTGCTAAATTTTGAGCTTTGTAGTGTGAATAAGGAAATGCTTGAAGCGCCATAAGGCTGGGATGGTTGGATGTTGGTTACAGGAGATATAAACAAACCAAGGCTGACAAGTTTTACACAAAATCTTCAACACGAAATTGACAGACAGCAGACACTAGCCCTCACTACAGCAGCTCAGAGCATATGGGAAAAAAACTAACCAGGAATTAATACCACTGGATCTATCATGACGCCCATATGAGTAAACTTCATCTCTCACTCTTTTGTCCTTTAACCTCCTGTGGCAGAACCAACCAGACATTTGTTTTTCTGTCAATCCTATCTGCTCCGGGAAAAAGAAAAGGTTCTCTTCTTTATAAAAAAAAAAAAAAAAAAACCGGAGACAACCAACAGTGGGATGGCATATAACCAAGAAGACGCATCAAAATATGCACCACCACGTTATGGAAGTTCTCCAAAAGCAATAACCTGGCCAGGTGTCTTCAGGGTGCATTTATTAGTCTTCTCTGCCAAAACTCTGTTCTCTTCCAAATGCAGTTCGCTTGAATCTGACCATTGATTTATAAGACCAGAAAAGATATGAAAAGGAACGAGTGATGGCATGCCCGGGAGAAATAATCTTTTTGCATCTACTCCTCTTTAAGTATAAAGCATAAATGCGGTTAAGTTGAAGCAACTGGTGATGTGCAAAACAAGGATCATTTGGGATCCATGGAACTATAGAAAACTGAGTTTAATTGCTTAAAGCAGGCGCAGGCAAGGGGTTTGCTACATATTGTTCACTGGCAATTTTTGCACCTATCTAGGTTGTCTAGAAAATGCCCCAAGGGAGTGAAAGACACAGTTGATGAGATTTAAACGTTCTACTATGTCCAAAAAGTCAATGACACTCCTGCACTATTCCAACACCTCAAAGAAATCAACCAGTGGGGGGATGAGATTGAGATGGATACAAACCCTAGCAAGATCCTGGAGCAAAATAATAGGAGGAGAGGCATCAGTTTTGGGAGACATTTTGGCATTAAAAGTGCCTCAAAGCAGCCAACACCGGGCGAAAATCCTCAAGCTCAATAACTAACAGCTTCTTATATAAGTCAAGCTTGAGAACAGCTCTCAGATTTGAGAGAATCCAGGATGCAGGCATTCAATTTAGGATACCTAAGTTGATGACCTTACAATCAGTGTACCGATCATCCACAGATACACCTAATAATTCTGATAGAGCACCCCAAGTCAAGTCCTCCCAGATACAAAGTTTTCCAATGCTCTTGGGGAGCTTCATGTCTAACACACTAAAAGGGAAGGAAAAAGAAGAGAGAAATCCCTCCAGTGGTTGCTCACAGGCAATGCAGAGAGAAGCAATCTGTTTTGCCATTCCTGCATAAACCAACTACAATCTTCCGGATAATTTCCAGAAGAACAAACAGCCCAAATTTAAAAAAATCCAAAACGAAAGCTCCAGTATAACCAGCTTCAAGAGCTTTTCTGAGCAACCAAACACCCCAAACTATATCATGGCTTACGTTTACCTTCCATGGCTGGCCACGGTGTTGTTGTGGGGTTTGAGATTCTCCTCTGTGCTTCCCTTTAATATTGAATTTCTGGGGTTTGATTGACTCAGGGAGGGCAGGGAGCCCCCCATTTGACAAAGTGCAAAATAGCTCCCTTTTGACACCTCCAAACCCCTAATTAGAGGGAGAAAAGGGAGAGAGTGAGACTCTCTCTGCGTTATTGTGAACACTTTTTTTTTTTTCTTATTTCCGCCCCCACTTGTAATTACGGTTGGTTGGAGTGTGGGTCCCACATCGATTAAAAAACGAGGGAAGATACGTATATATAATAGATCCCCACACAGGCAGGGTTGCCTTGTGAGAGGACTTGAGGCACCCTCCCCATCCTCATTGGATGCGTAGCGCGAAAAAAATAGCGGGTCCCCGACGGTGGGCCCCATTTTTTTTTAGTTTAATCCTTTTTTTTTCTTAGTTTTTTTCTTTTTTTTTTCCTCCTTTGGGCCTGTTGCCAATTTAATTGATCAAGGCCTCCGACAAAACACGCGCATGATGTTTCCCTTTAAAAAAAAAAAAACAAACAAACAAACAAACCGTGCCAACACTTAGGCTAATCTGTACTCCGAAACACTTATGAGAGATCTTTTTTCAGGAAAATAGAACTTGTTCGAACGAATGATTTTAAAATTAATTTTTTAACTCTTAAAAAATTAAAATTGATTAATAAAATTAGCATATTTAATTAAATAAAAACTAAATTTTATTAATCAAAATGGTGATGGCATATTTAATAAGTAACTTAATTTTCTTTTTTTTTTTAATTTTATGATTCCTATTGTTTTGTTCAATACTTATACTTGCATGTTTAAAATAAACTAGTTTTTTTCTGCACGTGCGATGCACGTGGTATAGTATTATATTTTTTAAGTCACGGGTACAGTATTAACCTTAATCTTGAAAAGGATTTTTAATATACTTGGCTTAAGATTATTGAGATGATTTAATTCTGAGTTTTAATATATTTAAAGATTTAACTATAATAAAATGTGGGTATTTTGTTGTTTTAGGCTTTTTATTTATTTGTTGGACCCTTTGAGATGATTTTGGGTTTAAAATAAGTTAGAGGCCTCGACCAATGGAATATGGATCCTCCAGCAATATTGGCCCACCAAAAACACAGGATTTGTTTTTTATCCTAATTTTCTTCCAAAATTTGGATTCCTTAATTGTTTTTTGTATTTTATGGTAATTAGAGTGGAGTGGAGAGAAAGAAAATAAAATAGGAAAAGGGGTGAGGGTAGGCTACAACTTAGGGTGGTTTCTGGAGAAGAAAATAGGCAAAAACTGATAAGAAAGGGCATGAGAATCAAGTAGAGTGGAATAATGAGAATCAAAACCGAAAAGGAAAGAACTAGTAAGGAAATAGGTGCCGGCGATCAAGCATACATGACTGCCAGCACCTGGTTGGCTTCATGAGAGGACCGCCAGCACCTAGTGGTCGTTGAGAGATGATCGTCGGCGCTAGGCGGACATCGTTCCCAGTTTCGGCAGTTTTTCAGATTTTTCCTCTTTTCTTGATTTTAGGTATCTACCGTTGGATCTAAGGATTCAATCCTGACCCTTAGATCAAAACCACGTCCAGGCACCCTAAACACTATAATTTCGCCCCAACATGGATAGGTGCCTAACACTTCCCATCCATGACGAATCCCCGGGCCCGTATCTTTAGATCGTTGATTCGGATGCTTTATGGAGTCATTGGTTGCCTAAGATAGGTTTTTCCCTGAATTTTGCCCTACAACAAAATTCGGGTGGCGACTCTAAAGACGTGGAAAGACGATTAAGAAGAAGGTGTAAGGATAAAGTGTGAGGCCCAATGAATTTTGGGTCGGGTCCTCACACTTCTCACAAATTTCTTCCTTCTTACTATGTTGGGTTCTCTCAAATTATTTCTTGGCAATTCCGATATCCTACCTCTAGGTAGAAGGAGCAGTTGTATCCTCGGGAGACTTTGGGGGTACCAAAATATCTTTTTAAGACAGTGTGTTGCACACCTCAGCTCGGGTTTAACTCATCCAATTTTTCCAAATATTCCAACACCACCACCTCAACACAACCCCTTGTCATCAAAGAACCCCCGTACACCTTCGCAGCAAATCCACCCTTGTCACCAATGCTCACCCGAGTTAGAGCTCGACTCGATTCATTGCAGAACCGTCGTCACCGACCTCGATTTAGTTGTTGTCTGCTATAGGCTCGTCGGATTCTCAATGAGTCGCCCTTGTCATCTCTGCCACGCCCGATACCAGCACGTGGCGATTCGATCCAAGAAAGAAGAGGCTGAGACACCTTGGACTCGGTGTCGCCTCATCGCTACAAAAATCCACCCGCCAAGGATAGGCGGCGTTCTTCCTTTGTCCGCCGTGAGAGAGAGAGTTACGAGAGAGAGAGAATTTAGGCAGAAGAAAAGGAAATCATAAATGATAGGGGAGAAAAGATGCTTTTATACCTGGCCAAACCCTAGGGTTTCAGCCTACCCACAAAGCAATACCGTTTGACATGAAAAGCCATCTCTATCCCTACATCTGGTCAATGCGCATCTAGGCCTGGTCAAAACGACATTAATTCCAGCATCCCAAACGTAAATTAGTCTCATTTACATTTTTTTCAAAGTATTTCTAAAACCTTTTAATTCAATAACTCAATTTACACTAAATTATTTTTGATAAAATCATTTAAATCATAGAAAATATTAAAAAATTAATTTGAATAAACTTAGATAATTTTTATATAAATATAGAGTAAAGTATTTGTAGGGAAAATTTTAACTTTTATTGAAATTTAAAGAATCTTAGGGAAACTTTCAAATAATTTTTCAAAAATAGCAACTTAGAAAGTCCGGGCATTACATTATAAGATCAGACAGATACCAAGTATAAAGTTATTCAATTAACCACGATGATGCACTTATAACATCACAATCAAAATAGATAAAGTTGCACAAACACAAACATATGCAAGCATATCAACCACATCAACAATCGGAACCAATTTCCACATATTCCTTATCATAAATATTTTTTTTAAAAAAAAAATAAGGGAGCCCTCTATTGTGTGTGTTGAACTAGTCTTGGTAGCCGACTAGACAGTCCTAATTTTTTCGCAGAATCCCTACTAAATCATTGGAAGGGGATATACTTCCTGAGATAACAATCTATATGGTACCACAATATTATTTGTTAGGGGGCGTACTTACAATGTATCACATCTTGGGCGCCCAATCCTCCACCTAGTAAATCAATAATATGCGTGAGGGGGTGTACTCATACTAGATCCTACTCAGGAGCACCCAGTCCTCTATCTGGTACATCAGCAATAACCGTGAGGAGGTGTACTCACACTAAATCTTACCCAGGGATACTCATTCTAGAATTGCTCCAAGTCAAACTTTTTACAGAATGAGCACTAATAACGTTTAATTTTGAAATTTTTATGGAATGACCACTGAAAAGATAGGTGCATCTTGTTAATACATTTAGTTCCCATCAGACTATTTAAGTTATTATCAATTATATTGTCCCATACTTGTATAATTACGAAAATCGCCGAACTATGTGACCCAATTCCTACACAGTCTCAGGATCTCTTCTATTCCGGTGTGAATTTAATATGAGATCTTTAAAACATGCTTTGTCCTCACTTGCATGCTTTTGAGGAAAACTTCCCAAGCGGTCACTAATTAAAAAATGCACTAAGTTAAGCACATTTAACTTTAAAGTTTTTATGGAATGAGCACCAAAAGGATAGGTGTGCTTTGTTGATATGGTTAGTACCCATGAAACTATTTAATCTATTCCCAATTATATTGTCTAATACCTATAAAACTTCGAAATCACTTTATTTGAGCTATTCTCAATTGTACAGTCCCATACTAGTATAATTACAAAAATCACCCAATTGTGCGACTTATTCCTACACAGTCTGATCAGGATCTCTCCTATTCCGGTGTGGATTCAACACGAGACCTTCTCAGCCTGCTTTGTCCTCACTTGCATGTTTTCAAAGAAAACTTCCTAGGAGGTCACCTATCCCAAAAACGCTCGAAGTCAAACACGTTTAACTTTGGAGTTTTATAGACGAGCATCGAAAAGGTAGGTATACTTTGTTAATATCGTTACTACCCATCAAACCATTTAAGTTATTCTCAATTGTACATTCTCATACTTATAAAACGTCACTTTATTTGAGTTATTCTTAATTATGCAGTCCCATACATGAATAATTATAAAAATTACCCAGTTGTATGGCCCCATCCCTATACAGTCTTAGGATCTCTCATGTTCCGGTATAGATTCAGTTTATTTATGTGTCTCTTCATCTAGAAACCTACCAAAAGACGTTCTTTATCCATGCTCACTCTGGCACCAGCGTAAACTTCCCTCCTTCATTGAGCCTAAGTGTCACACTAATCAGTGGCCAACAATTTTTAACTTTTAGTCACATGTAGCAATTAATATGTTGTCATGGTCATTTTACCTTTACCTCTCGGTTGATGACCATTAAGTAATATTGCCTTTATCCTTAAAAAAATGGTAATTATTTGTGTATATCTCAATTTGAGGATTTTTAAACAAATAAAAATTATTTTCAAAGATAACTCAAAGTTTATCTTAATCTTACATATAAAATTTACTATATGAATATGTATATATATATATATACATTTATGTATATACGCGTTGCCAGTTTGATGTCTTCTGATACTTAAATATTCTCTATAAGTATATCTGATGATTTAGGTAATATATTACAAATTTCTTAGTCTACCTCTTTTTTCTATAAAAATATTGCGAAGTTTAAGTTTAGTAGGTTAATCTCGACCACCAATATAGATTTTAATTAAAATACTTACTTATATGGCATTTTATATTTGAGCCGAGCTAAGCCAAATTTACCGAACAAACCATATTAAGTTTTTAATAAATTTGGAATTTGCTCCTTAAAATTTTAAATGAATTCAAATTAGGTTAGTACCTAAATTATCAAGTTGCTTGTGTAGTAACATTTTATGTAGTTCTTCTAGTTAAGTGCTAGAGAGAGAGAGAGAGAAAAAAAAGGAAAAACCAACCAACAACGATCCAATGCTGCTTGGGATAGATTACCTTCCATATATTTATGTAGAAGTTAAGTATGTGACAAGGAAATGTAAATATTAGGGGGGCTCCACCTTAACTATGTGGTGGTCCCAATTCAAGTGTGCAGGTGTAGTGATGAATAAGAGAATTTTTGAAGCATTTTGTAGGAACAGCACAAAACCAACTCAGGTCCATTCCATTCTTGCAGGTCTCCTTCCTCCCTCTATCTTTGGCTTTGCCCTCTAAAAATACCCACCCAATATTACAACTTCAACACAGCAACTCCATCTCTATCCCTCCCTCTCCATACTTTCCCCGTTTTATCTCTCTAAATCTGCGTTACTTTTCACCTTTCCATAAACGCACATTTCCACGTGGTCCCCACAGCCCAAACCCCCAGGACTATAAAAACCAGCCATTTTTTCTTACACTTTTACTACTATATCACTTCACTTCACTTCACTTCCCTGCCTTCTTCTTCTTCTCTATCAAAATCCTCTTTCTCCTCTCCCTCCCCCAAGGAATGGCTGACTATGGCGCTGCCATCTCTCTCTCTAGAGACCTTTCCCATACCTCCGATGACTCCTCCGCGGAGCTAAGCCCTAGGATTTCACCCACCGATTATCTCTCCACACCTGTAACCAACAACTTCAACCCTGCACCCTCTCCTTCTAGAAGACGGAGGAAAAATCCGCCCCTCACCGATGACCACCACTTGCAGTCCCTAGACCAGCCTGCTCCTAAGATCAGAGGGAGGCCACGTGGGTCGAAGAACAAGCCCAAGCCGCCCATTATCATCACCAGAGACGGGGAGTCCTCAATGAGGCCCGCAATCCTCGAGATCTCCGCCGGCTCTGACGTTATTGAGGCTATTATCCACTTCGCCCGCCGGAACCGGGTGGGCGTGAGCCTGATTAGCGCCACCGGGTCGGTGTCCAACGTCACCCTGCGCAACCCTTTGCCTCACCCCACCTCCGCCGTCACTTTGCATGGACCTTTTAATATACTTGCACTCTGTGGGTCCTTTGTGGGATCTTTTGCCACCACACAAGCAGCAGCACCACCGTCTTCTTCTGCTGCTTCTTCATCTTCCTCCCCCAACCTTGGTGCTGTCCATGCTTGTTCTTCCTTTGGGGTTACTCTTGCAGGGGCTCAGGGGCAGGTGTTTGGTGGGATAGTGGCAGGGAAGATGACCGCCTCGGCTCCGGTCATGGTGGTGGCTGCCACTTTCTTGAATCCTACGCTTCACAGGCTGCCGGCGGAGAACCATGAAGCTGAGCATCAGGAGAATGACACCAGCAGCGGTGCTGGAGCCGTGGCCAGTGCGAGTGAGAGGTGTGCAGGCAATGGCATATCCAGGTCTCCTTACAGTTTGGCGAATCTAAATCCAATCAATTGCCAGATGCCGGCGCCTGATATCATGCACTGGGGTCCTCCCAGTCGTCCCCCGTACTAAAGAGAAAACGGAAGAAAGTTGAAGAAAGCGGGCAAGATTTACGTGCATGCGAAATAGATTAATTAATGAAACAGCCTGCTTGTACCTTTTTTCTTCCTTTTTAGTTTAGTTATAACATTCTCATTTTTACACAGGGGGTGCCTCATTTTATCTTCCGCTTTTTTTGGTCGAAATATCTTTCGCTTAATTGATGGATATATATATAGCTACTGATGTGTTGTCATTAGGTGCTGTTACATTGTGATGGTGCTTCCTTATATTAGTAGTACAATGTTTCTTTTGGTCTTAAATAACGATCCCTTTGCGACAAAAAAAAAAAAAAATAACGATCCCTTTACTTATCTTACGGCTTAATTTGATAGTATAGTTCGTTGTTTCTTGGTGATTCAAAATCTCTTGTACTGTTAAGTGAAATGACAAGGGCGGTGCTGGTAAGTCTTTTCTTCTGGTGAGTGGTGAGGCTAAATTGTTGTCACTGATTTGTACACGCACTAGGCTTATGCCGGCTTCAGTGTTTTTTTAGGCCTCCAATGTCACAATGTCAGGCGTTAAAACTCTCTCGGGAAGGGGCTATTTTACCTTTCTCCCAAGCAAAGAGCACTAACAAATAATCCCCATTTGGGAAGCGGCAGAGAACCCTATGCATATAAAAAAAAAACAGAATGTGAGCAATAGTCGCCAAGCACCCGTTGCTTGCTCATCTCGTTATGTTGTGTGATGATTATCTCATTTTGGTTTAAGAAAGAGAAATCTACAAATAATTAAAAACTCTTTTCTGTAAAAACCAATAATTAAATACTATTAACATTTATTTTTTCCTTTTCTTAAGAATTTCAACTAAAAATAAAAACATGCTAATGTCATGTCACTCAATCTATAAAAAACTAGTACACTTCCCGTGTAATACACGGGCCTGGAATTTGGGTTTGGTTTGATCGTACTTACAATTTTTTGTATTATATAGTATTATTTATTTTTAAAACAATTAATTAAAACGTAATAAAACTTAGCATATTATATAACAGCCCGGGTAAAATTTGGATTTTTACCGGGACTGTTAAAGTCGTTATACAGTGATTTACCGAATGAATTAGTCTTGGGTAATTAATTCAAGGTAAATCGGGAGTCGTTTTTCGAAACCGAGAGTTTTCCCGCGCTCGGGAGCTTCTTCCTAACTAACCGAGCCTCGGTTTTCAGTTCCGAGAGTTGGTCGATGCTCAGGAGGATTAATCGGATTTTCCGAGCCCAAGTTGAATTTTTGGACTCGGGACGGAAATTCGAAAAGACGGGAGTATCCCTGCGTTTACGAGATCCCGACGCGAGAATCCGGACCGGCCGAATGTGGCTTGCCACGAGGCCACTCTTCTTTCTCCTCTTTCCTTTCACTTCCTCTTTCCGGTTACATTTCTTCCTCTCTCCCGGTTTTTCCCCAGCCGCGCGGGACCCACTTCTCTTCTTTCTTTCTTTCTTTTCCTTCTTTCTCCTCCTCCTTTTCTTTTCCTCCCCTTTTCTTTCTTTTCTTTCTTTTCTCCTCTCTTTTTCCTTCAGCCGCCGCCCTACCCCCACTTCCTTCTTTTCCATTATTTTTCTGTCTTCTTCCTCCCTCCTCTCAATTATTTCTCTGCCTCCTTCCTTTCCCAATCTCAAGCTCTCTCTCTCTCTTGCCACCGACACCACCTTTCCCCCTCTCCCTTCTTCTTCCTCTGCCTCCCCTCTGCAGCTCCCCCACTGTGACGCCTCTTCGTCCACTCTTCGCCGCCACCCGGCGATATGCTTTCCTCTCCTATTCGTTGCCGTCGTCACTGCCCACGACCGCTGTCTCTTCCCTCTGCTGCTGCAGCCGAGACGAGCCTGAGCTACCGCCGCGTCCTATTCAGCAAATCGTCGTTGAATCACCGTCGATTCCCTTCTCCCCGTGTTTGTGACCGTCGCCATCATCTCTCTCTCCCTTCCTCTGTCTCTACCAGACGCTGAGCCAGCCCCGTGAGCCCTTTCTTCTGCTCCTCCTCCCTTCGCCGCCACGGCGATCTGCTCAGCCGTGAGCTCGTCCTCCTTGAACCGTTGACGACGTCGCCGAGATGGGTAAACTGTCTTCTCCAAATCTTTGTTTTTCCTTGGCTTTCGATTTTCAAATCGGATTGGTGATTAACGTTGAGGTGTGTTTGGTTGTCGTGGGTCTGTGTGTTTGAAACGTGTGTTGATTTGGGTGTTGCTGTGGGTTGTGGTACTCTTGACCGTGGACACGGTGGTTTGGTGGTGCTCTGGCCACCGGTGGGTTGCAGTGAGTATGGGGATGGTGTTGGTACTTGGTTCGGTGGTGGTTCTACTCGGTGGGTTGGATGATTTGTTGGGTGACGCACAGTAACAGAGACATGGAGTGTGTTGAGTACTGCTGTGAACAGTAACAGAGGAGTTTTAGGGGCTGCCGTGAACAGTGATGGCCGGAATCTGGCGAGGTTCCGGCGAGTTCCGGGAATTTTCCGGCGAGCTCGGAAACCGATCTTTGGGTAATTCCTTGGACTCGATTTATACCATGAGCTCGGGTTTGGGCTCGGTTTGCACACGGACTCGGAAACGGGCCGGACGTGCGGAGGCCCATGTTACCGTGACATATATGCATTTGACGGACTTAATAACGAAACCGATAGATAAGAGAAATACGTGGACGAATTATATAAATAAGAGGTTAATGATATAAACTACGGATTAAAACGATTGAATTTGGATTTAACTATGTCTAATATATAACCCGCACATGTTTATATAATTTCTTATGTACCGGAACTATGATAGAGCAGTGTTATTTTGATGAAATATTATATCCATTATATTATCCCTCTAAAGATTTTACTAGTATGAGCTATATTAATTTAACGTAATACGTACGTGTGTTATGTTATATAACGAGTTCTGATAATATTATTATCTTTACCCCATTTATAATTATCGGTTATATAATGATATATGAATTTATAAATATTACTTTACAACATTATGATACGGATATTTTATACCCTATACCGTCTGTGCAAATTAATTTCCGACGACACTATTCCCATTTAACAGCTTTGCTATCGGAAATATTACAAGTATGATTATTATTGTGTACTTGACGATTTCACTACTTTAATTATTACAACCGTTGTTTACATGGTGTTATTTTATTGGAAAAGATTGTATTATGAAATGCTATCTACTTCATATTATGATATCGGCTACAAGTATTTTATAGGATATAATTATTATACAACCGTAAAAGTAACATTTAATGGAAACGATTCGGGAACAACGATAACGATGATAATCGTGGATAAGCCGAATAATAAAATAATCTCATGCATTGCATTCTTCGGTGTGCATTATAAGTGATTGTGTTGCCATATATGTATATTGGGTCATTGAGGTTTGACCGGATAGCAGTTTCAGAGGCATACCAGGTGAGGATGGATAAATCTTGATATGTGCCTGTAATGCTGTGTGTGTATCCTTGTTGTTTGTGTATTTTTGTTGTTAGATTGATCTGTTGGAATAATTATTGACTACTACCTGATTGCTGTGGAATTATTGATGTTGTTGTTGGTTTGTGATAGATTTGTGTATGACATGTTGGAAATAATGCTGAGCTGTTAATTTTGAATAATTTGTGTCATGAGTTTGAGATAAGAGATTGAGTCTGTGGAATTAATCTGAGATAATAGAAATTGGGAAATTGATGAAAGAGTAATGGATTGAACTGGAATTTGAGATGATGATGTATTAGTCACTTGGAAAGTAGTGGTACGACTAGATGGTTAGAGACTAGTTCTGTGGTGTCATGGCCAGAGGGTTTGTTGGTTGGGGTGTTGACCCCGGATTTGTGATATTGGGATGTTGATCCCGGATTTGTGATATTGGGATGTTGATCCCGGATTTGAGATATAGGGATGTTGATCCCGGATTTGAGATATGATGATGTTGATCCCGGATTGTGGTGGGGCCTGGCATCCAGAATTAGTAAATAACCAGGTAGGACCCTAGTTTGTCCAGTGACGGGGCCCGGAAGATAAAATTGGTAATAAAAATTAATAAGTAATCATTTGGTCTTGGCTTTGATATGATTTAGTAGGATTCCTCTATCGTGTTGTTTGTGTTGGTTTCCTCTGTTATGTTGTTCGTGTTGGTTTCCTCTGATGTGTTGTTTGAGTTGGATTCCTCTGTCGTGTAGTATGTGTTAGTTGTTATGGCAGTATCCTTGTGATGTGATTGTTTTTGCTTAATGTTGTGATTGTTGTGTTTATTTCGAAAGTATTATGGTTGATTATATATCACTGTTTATCTTTCGTCGGTGAGCGCTTCGGACTCACCCCTCGCCTGCGGGGTTTCATCCCGTAGGATGAGTTGTTTGTAGTGCAGGAACGTACGGGGCAAGCTGAAGCGTACCCTCAGACAGGACTCGGATCCATTAGTTGCATTGGGCCTTGCATATGTTGTCATGTGAGTCATAAGTCTTCCGCTGTGCATATTGTTGAGTTTTCTGTTGTGCATATGTTGTAATTGGACCATTGGGCCGGATGGTTGTTGTTGTTGATGTCCCCGGGGTTCGGGTGACGAGTTCTATGTTGGGCTGAAGGGCCGGTTTTCAGTTTTTGATATGGGCCGTTGGCCAGATTATTGTTTACACGCTGTCTGTTGGGCTATGTTGGGTTGGGTTGTCACAGTTCCGGCACGTGTTTACTGTGTACGATAAATACGGGTCGGGGCGTCTCATATTAAAAATAGCACAGAATATTGATATTTTTTTGCAAAAATTAAAACATAATTTAATTAGTTACATAAAATAATATAGGAAAAATAATCATGAAAATGTATACAAAAATACAATCAATATAAATAGAAAAAATTACACCCCTTGAATGATTGCCGAGAAGAAGTAATACTCATTTGTGTAGTAGGAAAACTTACAAATAAATGTATTTTTTTATAGAGAATGAATTTTGAAAAAATAATATTACAAAGAGAGAATGTATTTAAATAGAAAAAATTGATGACTTGAAAAAAAAAACATGTTAGAAGCTATTCAAATCATCTTATCAGTTTTTATAAAAAAATTAAAATAATAATACAAAAAAGATGATCTTATCAACATCTTACCATTATTTTTAAAAAGATATAAAAAAATAAATTAATTATAAAATAACAACTAAGATAATTGTAAATGCAACACATGTCTTGTTTATATGCTCTTCAATTGTCACGTGTCTTCTTTCTACACTCTCCTGAGAAGTGTCTCTGCTATATATATATATATAATAGATTGTGACGATAAACAAATAGGAAACTTAATAACTAAGAAAGAAAAAAAAAATTCCCAAACATATAACCAAATTATTTATTTTATACAAGCTTTGCAATTTTTTTTCATGAAAAAATGGATTTGCAATCTTGTAAAAATAAATTCAATCAAAAATTCAATATTTTTTTGTTCACATATTTTTCAATTTATCTCACCGTGGCTGCTATTTGTAGTTGGTTGAAAGTTTTTAAGAAGGAAAAAAGATAGATATTAACAGTTGTTAATGGATTTCTTTTGTTTAAACCAATAAAGCAAGTAATCAAGCCTCTTTCTTAAATCAGAACAGGTAGCCCATTTATATTTAATAGGATAATCAACACATTTGATAAAATTATCAAGACATAGCAAGAGAGGAAGCAAGGAATTGTCCTTAGCGACGGAAATTGGTATTGGTCCCACGCCACGGGGAGATATTAGTCCGGTAGTCGACTGAGATACTCTTCTAGCATAAAAAACGAAAGGAAATTGTCCTTAGCGACGGACCCTGTGGCTAGCATCCCTCTGTAAAAAAAAAAACTAAGGCTAGTTAATACTTCGATTGTTTTATCCATTCCATTTTAATTGACATTTAAGGTTTTTTTTTTTATGTGAATGAAGGTTTTTATTGATACCAGAATTTAAACAAGAATAAGAATGTACAAGGAAAGCATTAAAAAAGACTATTACAGTGTGAACGTGGCTGACAAAACAGCACAGTATAGAGACACTAACAACCTTGATACAAGGCTAGGAAGAAACTATAAAACAACTTGATAGAAGAAGGGGGTAGTGCAGCGGTTAAGCAAGGTTTTAAAGTAAATGGAAACTGCATTTTGGCCCTTTCCAGGATCTGAAGGGTTCGGCATTTGAGATGACGATAGATGTAGGGGAAAGCCTGCTGAAGAGCCTTCAACCAAAGAGTAGCATGTACTAGGATACTGTCAACTAGTCTATCTTCATCAGCACTGATGTTCTTGAAAATTCTCCTATTACGCTCCAGCCACAAGTCCCAAAGAGCCGCCTTGCCTATGATAACCCAGACAACACGGCTATTACTGTAGGGTGATAAGAAAGCCCATTGATAAAGAAAATAGTCCAAGGAGAGTGGGGGGCACCATTGGATATTCCACCATCTACATAGTTTGGACCACACACGCCAGGAGAAAGGACACCAAAGTAGTAAGTGATCTCTTGTTTTTAATTCAGAGTGACACAAGACTCAATTAGAATCATTAGGAGATAAGATGCCCCGAGAACATAGAGCATGCCTTGCAGGAATACCATTATTAATGGCAAGCCAAAGCCAACATTCAATCTTGTAAGGAATTAGTGACAACCATATGTAAGGTTTGCGGGGAGTGGCACTGAGAGGGTACGCAAAAGATTTCTTCCACTTGAGACCATGTAAACTTCTGACTTATCATGAGCCCATGACCATTGATCAGCGAGAGAAGGATGTAGGCAAATGGTCGACATTTGGGCCACAATATCTTGGACCGATAGAACTTCCCAGTCCAGTAACTGATGAATCAAGAAGTGGTCCAACGAGGTTGTGAAATAATGACTTGAAAGCAACCTTTAACAGAACAATCCTGACAGAGAGAAAGAGTAAAGAGGCGAGGGAATCTGGATTTAAAGTCGCCATTACCACACCAGTTATCCAACCAGAAGCACGCATTAAGAGCATCACCCAAGCGAATTTGAATCCCATTCATTAGTGCGAAACCTGTTTGGCTGCAGCAATCCCCGAAAGTAGCGATATCGCGCCATGTCTTAGAAGCAAAACCTAGGTTGAAGGACGGGTTTAAGACAGAGGGTGAAATTCCATACTTATATTTCGCCAAAGTTTTCCACTCCTTCTGCTCAGGCTCGGAGAATTTCCAAAGCCATTTGAAGAGCAAGCACTGATTCATGATGTTTAAATCCACAATTCCCAAGCCACCGAGCTTCTTTGGCACTGTTAATCTTTTCCAAGCCACTAAACACACCTTTCTTGAATCGTCAAGACCCTGCCAGAAGAACTTTCTCATAATAGAAATCATCTTTTTCGCAATACCCACAGGGAGAGGAAATAGGGACATGTAGTAAATAGGCAGCCCTGACAGCATCGATTTGATTAGAGTGACCCTACCCCCGAGGGACAAGTATTTCCCTTTCCAAGCCTTAAGTTTGCTACTGAATTTGTCCAACACAGGTTACCAGGCTGACTTGTTCTTCATATTAGCACCAAGAGGATATCCAAGGTACTTGATGGGTAATTGCTCAACACGACTGTGAAGTAAATCTGCGAGATGCACAACCTGGTGTTGTTTCAAATCGATACCAACTACACTGCTTTTATAAAGATTGATACTCAAACCTGATAGAGTTTGGAAGATCCTAAGGCACCCTTTCAAATTCAACAAATAGTGGGGCTCAGAGGGTGAGAACAGGATTGTGTTGTCTGCAAACTGGAGGATGGAAATAGGAGCGTTATGTACAAAGACAGGTTTGATCAAATCCGATTCTACGGCTCTGGACAGTAAACTTGGCAAGCCTTCAGCTGCTAGGTTGAACAAATGAGATAAAGGGTCTCCTTGTTTAAGACCCTTGCCCATTACAAAATCCTCAGCTGGAGATCTATTAATTAGAACTGCTAAAGATGATGAAGAGAGACTTAAGGTATCTATGCATATGAAGAAAGTGCATTAAATAGCTGTAATCTTAAGAATCTCTAGTATACTTAGACTACATTATCCTTGAAAAAAGATAAGAAAAGAGTCATTAAAGGTAATTTTAGGGATAAATGACAAAAATGAGAAAATCTCATTAATTGCCTCAAGAATATCCCAATACGACAATTATTTTGGAACAAAACTAATTTGCTTAAACGCCAATTAAAATGGAATGGAGGGAGTAGTTGCTACTTTTTGTTGTTCTTAATCATTATCTTGGTTATACTTATTGGTGGGAAAATTTCCTTATTTTAAGTACATTCTTACAAGTTCTCCAAAACTGCTTCTTTTTTCTTCTTTTTTTTTCATATTAGTATTCTAAGTTAGGTCATGAGTAGTCTTCAAGGTCTTGCATTTCAAGACTCGAATTTGAGATCCTTTGATTAAGCTAGAATAAGTCTATTGAACTATTCTAGCACGAGTAGTATTTAGAGTTTTGCATTCCAGATTCGAATTTGAAATCCCTCTATTAGTGTGAGTTTGGGAAAGAATTGGGGAAGGAATGAAAATGGAGGGGAAGAATAGAAGAAGAAGAGAATGTTAATTTACTTTTTTGGTTTGGGAGAAAAAGAAATGGAAGAAATGAATTAGTAGAAGAATGCAATTTTTTATTATATAAGTAAAAAACTAAAGTGTTAAAATTACAATTTTAACCTTATTCTTATTATAGGAAAAATAAAATAATAAGGATACTTTTGTCCAATGCAAACAAAATTTGACTCAGGTCCCATAATTCTCTCCATATTCTCCTCTTTTTGGAGAAGAGAAAATTTTCTCCTCAAAATCCATTCTCTCCCAATTCTCCTCACTTCCCAAACAAGAGAATGCCCAATCATTCTCCCCAAATTTTTCTTACTCAATCATTCCCTCCTCTTTCCCTCCTTCTCAAACTAAGCCTTAAGCCAGAATAAGCCCACCAAACTATTTTAACACCAGTAGTTTTGAGTCTTACAATTCCAAAACTCGAATTTAATATTCTTAGATTAAGCTAGAATAGGCCCACCCAACTAATCTAACCCATCCGATTTGTTCCCCAAAACTGATTTGACTCAAGCTAGCGTTTTTTGATAATATAATTATAGGCACATATTTTCTTTTCTTGCTTTTTTGTGCTTAAGTTGAATATGTGTTCTATTCCATGAGGTACCATGTACGTTTTGAAGTTAGTGTTCGCTGATATATGCTAGTATCAATTTATAATTGTGCCAAAGTATCATTTTATTTATGTGTTCTCCTCTTCCCAACCTTGCAAAGATTGGCATAGAGCTAAATTGTTACTGTCTCATATGTAACTTGATCCTATCCTACAGTTTTCAGGCATTAGCACGGGGTGTGTATTATTTACTTTTTGTTGAGACATGCTAACTGCCACAAATCTTTGTAACCTTATACTTTGATGTTCAATACAATTCACAGTTAGCAGCGAAAAAAAATAATAATTTTTTTTTCTTTTGATCAGCAGATTGTGGCAGAGTATTCTGAATGAACGTACCGTGCCACTCTTTATGATGATAATTAAAAAAGTACATGATTATTATTTATTTTATAAGTGCGTACCACCATAAAGTAATTAATAAGTCCAAGTGTTAGATATCCTTAGCAGCGAGAAAAAAAAAAAAAAGTGTTAGATATCCTACTTAGCTCATCAGTCACTAGTACATTCATTCTTCCATGGTGGTCTATAGTGGGCTTCGCTTGTCCTTTCTTGGAGTTTTTGCTCAAGACCCATGTATCATTGTCCCCAACTATGGTAAATGTGACTCCTGACTACTGATCAAATAAACAAACATACGGTCGGGAAGAAAAGAAAAGAAAAGAAAAACAAAAAAAAACCGATACATTGCTGTGAGTCAAAGAAACAAACAGTCATCAAAAAAAAAAAAAAAGAAACAAACAGAAAACGGCACGCATACAAGTGAGTCCAGATTCTAGTCAAACTAGCATACTTCGCTTTCAGACGTGACAAACCCTACTCTTCTGCTCTCTCTTATTTATTACCCTTTGATTCTTTTCCTCTTCTCATGAGAACAGAATAGGAGAGGACGAGGGAGAGATTTTTTTCTTTTTTTTTTTAATTTTCTTTCTTTTGTTCTTTTTTAACCTCCTGAAATTGCAGAAATGATGAAAAGTTACTCCTGCAAACCATGGCGGAAAAAAACATGGTAACGGATGGGCCTCATGGTGACTTCTTCTGCTTCAAAGAGGGTGCACGCGAGGTCAGAATAAATGCAGTAACAAGTACGTGTCAAGGTGCTATGGGGTGAGGTTTTTTTTCACGAGGGTTTGCGATCAATGTCAGGCGACGTAAAAGAAAAAAAAGCTGCAGCTTGACCTCCTTTTGTGTTTTTTTTTTTTTTGGGGGAGGGGGGAGTTTGTTGTTGCACCTTCAATGGGGTCAAACCATTTGAAAAATCTTACCGGGATTGCTATTTTTAGGCCTGGGTTTGGCATCAAAAGATGGGGTTTGAATATAGCCGTATAGCTTTGTCATGGAATGTGTAAATGTGAAATGAAGAAGGCGTTTAAGAAGCAGGCTTTTCTGCAGGCGTTGGAAATTGGGACTCTGTATTCTGTAGGATATGTATGTGAGGTCTCTTGCATGGATTGGGGTTTGTTCTGTTCTGTTTCGTTGCCTCTAGTCTTAACTCTTAACTATAAAGCCATGTACGGGAGTCAAGTGTAGTGTAGTACTTGGTGGTGGTGTGTGGGGGCCAATATTTATTTTTTTCCCATCCAGAGTTTTGGTCCGAGTAATCCGGACTCCATCCGGATGGCGCATCTAGTTCATGAGTCTTTTAAGGGGAATTTGATTTTCTTTTCAATAGTAAACTGAAGGTACTTGGATATTCGAAATGATTGAACATATGGAGATGGACTGCTTTATCCATTGGTTCCTCTCTTTGCCCAAATTTTAAATTCTGGTTCCAAATTTGCACGTACTTGAACCCCAGTACAGAGGTAGCTGTCAAATCAAACAATATGTTTTTTTTTTTTGAGAATAAACAATATGTTATTTTGAAGAGGAATGGTTGGTTATAATATGAACCAGAAAAAAACCAATGAATGGTTTATCTGAAAAAAAGAGTCAAGGGAGGAATGGTTTAGAAAGGACTAGAATCATTGATTTTAACTGTGGTATAAATCTGATTTGCTACAGCCTACAGTAAGTTATTTTTAACTCTCTATGCAAGTCTAAGGACGGCTACATATTATCCTTAATTTTAGTAAAGCACATATTTTTTAACATATTCTGCAACACGATGTTCTCTCTCTTTTTCCTTACGATCACAGGTCCACGTCTCTACCATCTGCAACCAATTCTTTTCAGATTCTATGAGTAAAATTACTTTAATTTTTTTTTATAAATAACTTTTGTGAAGGATTCTAATTCTATGTAAAATACCCCATTACGGCGGGTTGGAAAAAAATTATATTGTTCATTTGTCCGAAGCTCTAAGGCTCGGAATGGAACTTTGCTGTTAGGCCCAAACAGAGGTGATCTGCAATTTAGGTTAGTAATGGGTTGAGGGTACCCATTTATGGATACAGAAATAGGAAGCTCGAAAAGGAGCTTGATGTCAGGCCCAAACTGAGCCCAATCCAGCAATGTCAACCCTACCCATTTTTGTTTATTGCGAAATCAATTATGCAAGATATGAAAATTGCAAGATACTATACCCATGTCCGGTCTATGTTTGCACTGAAGTGTTTTCTTTGGTTAATTGGAGCAAAACATAAATCACATCATAAAGTTGGTAATAACTCGGACACCCGAGGCTAACAAATGGCAATGGCATGCACAATAGTCGGGCCCCGAGGTGTTTGATAACAAATGGGATACATAATAATCGGATGTATCGTCCAAATGATAAAACCCATCATCGATGCTTAAACTATGTTTTGAAAATAGTGCGCAACAGAGTTCTCTTCTCGGTAAACATTGCAAAAAGAGACGGTCCAAGGTCGCAATGATAGTAGACTTTGGTCATCCAAGTTGATTATTAGAGGATGCATTTTTGGTATAGTAACATATCTTTTGGTACTTTTTTTTAGCCCCTAAGCAATGTCAAAATTTTTTGGTCCTCTTAAGTAATCTTATATTTTTTTCCCGCCCCGAGTTTTTTCTTTTTTTCCTCAAAAAAATTTTAATGTATTGTGTAAAATAATAAAAATCTTACTTGAGTTATACAAAACTCGGATTTATGCGCCAATACAATACAGCAACAACTAATTTGGTAGTGTGAGATTTTGTTATGAAATAAACTTTTTAAGGGTTGGGGGCTATTTTTATTAATTTTCTATAACTCCTTTACTCAAATAAGATTGATTTTTGCAAAGATCAAATTTTGAACTATTTAAACCAACAAAATGTCTGTTTGGTTGTTCATTTTTGTATGCCTTATCTTGTACACGAAAGCAAATCTAGTTTCGTTAAATGAAACTACTCCCTCCAACTTTGTTTGAAAAATAAATTAGTAATAAATTAAAAAGAAAAGGGTGTTTGAAAGTTTCGGGTTCGAGTCTTCGTGTATGCAAAAAATTCCTATTGAAGAATCAACCACCACAAGCAGGTCCACAACCCCAATCGAATCTGGATTGATTGGGGCAAAGCTCCGAGAACTGGATGGGAAACCAATCAAAAAATCGGTATTTTGATACCCCAACTTTATTATTTCTAATTTTTCATTCCTTAGAGTGAACCAATTTAAAGTTCAACTGGTTTACTAATGAAAGATTTCGATAGATGATGTGTTGCCTCATCTAACCGTTTAAAGTAATTTTTTAATTTTAAAAAATAAAAAAAAAACTATCCCGGCCACTCTCTCCCCCTCAAAATAATTTTCTAATTTTAAAAATTTAAAACTTTAAGTTACTTTCTAATTAAAAAATAAAAACAACAATTTGAATCCAATGTTCCCTACAAAATAAAAATTATCTAATTTATTATGATTTTCAAGCCCATTATTACCTCGTCTCCCTCAACCGCCACCATCACCGATCCACAACTTATACCCTCTCCTACCACATTCGCCACAGACTCAACTAACTCCATAACCATCGACCCTAACGCCTACATTAACACCAAATCTAATTGCCACCACAACCATCACCACCACCACTCCCCTCGATTTGCTATAATCTGTAATCTCCGCAAGGACTATGCGCCACATTCCAAACACAAAAACGAAGGATAGAGCACATAGCATAACATTTAGCCATCAACTTATTCTAATCCATAACAACAAGACTATAGGAATCCCAATATGGATCGGCCTATGTTCTACCAAACCACTCCCTGCGATCTGAGTTTCATTGCCGATCACCTCATGTCACCGCTGAGGGGGAGCTCGCTGAACATGCCCCAAGCCATGACTGGAAAAGCCCAGGCGTGCTTGTCTCTGCCACAACCTCGTCCCTCAATTTTTTAGTTTAGGTACTAATATATTTTTCAAGCATGGTTGGAGAGGGTATTTTACATTTAACCAATCTAGTCCAACTTTATAATAGCTTAAAAATCACTAAAGCGCAGCTTATGCTTGTTAGCAAGAGAATTACGAACTCGATTTGCTACCAGCCTATCACACTAATCACCAACTAGTAATCTTTTTTTTTTTTTTCCTTAGAAAGAAACTAGTAATCTATTATGGATTGTCCATTATTATACTACTCATTAGTTGAAGGCTCCCGATTATTGTATCACTTGTGATAGTTACAATCTTGGCCGCCATTGCCACTCCATTAGTTACGGACCATAATCTCAGTAACTAATTTTTTACATTGTAAGGAAAAAATTATAATAATAATTTCGAAACAAAAAGAAAAATGGAAAAAAATTCATCTCAAAATATGTTACATACATGACAATGTTACATGTGATAGTAGTCTTTATTTATTGGGGACCATTATTAACCTTTTTTTGTCGGAGAGGAGCATTAATAACTTAGTCTGTTGGACCAGATGTGTCAAATAATTTTTCATTTTTTTGGGTCAAATTTAAGCAGAGGATCGGGAGAACCGTAGAGAGCTCATCCTCTCCTTATTAGTAGTTATCACAATTAATCACGTGGAGTGAATTAACTCCACCGGCGTTGACTTTCATTCATGCTCAACACTTGCCGGCGATCATGGCTAATTATATTTCCCAAAAGAAATGCTGTTGGATTGGAAACATGTGGATCCCTACTAATTACAGAAAACAGAATAATAGTAGTAATATATAGCGCATATATTATACTACCTTTTCCCAGATCTTTCATTAAAGAATCCTAAGTGATCATACGCTGCTGCATTATCATCTCATGAATCCCCGGCCCTTAGGGATGCATGTCTAAGTTCTTCAAGCACACAAAAATTCATCACTCCATCACCTCCAATATATGATCCTTAATTCTATCAATGTCTGCTACACTTGCAATAACACCAGCTTCGAGTATATATACAAGCTTAGTGAGAAGAAAAAAGGAGAGAAGTTGGTTTCATTGAACAGAGAGAACCCAGAAGCAGCATATATATAAGGTCGAAATAGGAAAAGGAAAAGATACTGAAAATGAAACAAACTGAAGTGGGAAACGAAAACAGGATGATACTTTTGAGCCAAAGAAGTAGACACTAACACTATACTAATTATTATTGACTACAAAGTCTTCAGCTTCAGCTTGGGCCAGGTTTAGTAGGGAGAGGCTTCTTAGCAGCAGGGACTCGGAAGTGGGAGCTGAGCTGATGATCTTGATGATGCTGATGAGGTGTAGAGGTGGAAGGATTTGTGGATCTTTCGCTCCCGCCGCCACTGATAACAGCTGACGATGATGAGGAGGAGGAGGCAGAGGCTGCAGCTCCGCCGCCACCCGAGCCATGAGCGGCCAGGCCTGCGGTTCCTTGTTTTGAGACTCCTCCCATTAATGGTTCGTCGCCGGAGAATATCTCCGGCGGCAGGACTTGAGAAGCTTGGCGCCTGTGTCGAGACATGGGCTTTTGGGTTTTGGTGGTTTGGTTTGGGTTGACGGAGTGTTTTTTTGGGGTTGAAGAGCTAGCGAGCCAGGAAAATATATTATGATTCAGACCTGGAAGGAAGAGAGACCCGTGTATTTATTACTCCCAGTAGCTTTCTTTTGTATTCTTTTTTTCTTTCTTGGAAAATTTAACAGATTTCTTTGTAATTCTCGTATACACTACTCGCGTACTGGAAAGATGAACTATATAGTTTGATGGGTGTATTTTTTCTTATTGTTCAAATACTTTATTATAACATTTTTTTTTTTACAAAGAAGTGAAAGAATTTATATTTTCTGCTATTTATGGCAAAATAGGAAAGGACATTGTACGTAATTGCCAAATGGAACCAGTCGGATCGGATCGGGTGGTTTTATGCACATACTTGTTTCATTTTTTTAAAAAAGAAATACTTTTAGAGTTTATTTGTGTTCATTTTACCTCTTTTTTTTGGGTATGACTTTATTTATCTCTTTTATGCCATAAAAGTTGACGATGGACATGCATTAAGTTCTCTTGTAACACCATAAACACATGCATTTAATCTTTCTCTCTCGATTCTATATAGTATATACATCACGACTCCCTCATCTCAATTAGTATCATCTTTAAAGCATGGGTGTTGTGTGCCCTCCTCGTTGACCCCTCGTCTTCAATTATATTTCTTCAAAAAAGCTACATTTAAGTTCGCGATCGAGCAAAATGAAACATGTTGTTCACTAATCCTTGTCGTTACTGAGTATGGCGACAATTTCAATTCCTCTTTATTAAAGTAAAGGACAGGTGACTTTTTACGTATTTAGTACAAGCAGTTTTCTTTTTTACTTCAAACTTAAATCGGTATTAATTCCTGAAACCATTTTTTTCATAGAAGAAGAAAATGTGACATACGTGGTCATCACCAAGCATGCATATAATTCTCTCTTTTCTTCTTTTATTTTATTTTTTTTCCTTTTTCAACCATCAAGCACAATAGTCCAAAGATGTTTAGAGAGCATTCAACAGATTTCCAACCCTTTGACTTGAGGATCTTCTCCTTTTATAGGTAGGTATACATAAACCATTAGGTACATTCCTAAGTTAAACCGAAGACATGATCATCTGGGTTCCAAAAAAAAAAAATATTAAGGCATTAATCAACGCTTTCAGCAGCTCATTTTCAGTTCATATTTGAAAAACAAGGATTACATGGTTTCCATTTGGTTTTGTTGTGACTTCCAAAAAAGTAGACAACTTGAAATAATATTTTTCTTTTCGATAAAATAATATATTCTACTGATATTCTTCACTGTTAAAAAAATGTATGCTTTTTTTAGAGTTAAAAAAAAATGTATGTTAGCTAGTAGAAATATAAGCATTCTAAATAGGTGGCTTGGTTATTATCAAAAAAAAAAAAAATAGGTGGCTTGGTTATTTGTATTGTTCCGTCCGTCCACGTGACTGGAATAATGAGACATGACAATAGGATGCGTGTATCGCTGATGGCCACTTGTTCTTTTGGTTACCTACCTACCTAAAATATGAAATTGGAACTTTTCTTATTCTGCCAAACTTCTTCTGTAATTCTCAGCTAACAAAAAAATTATTTTTTTTGCATTTTTTATAATTTTCTTTTACTTGCAAAAGAAAACAATTTTTTTACATGAGTATTTTTATATATATTTTTTTAGCAACTGAAAAAAATATTTGTTCCCCCCAAGTATTTTCTTTCTACAAGTTAAATTGGTGCGAATATCCAATTAATTACTATGCAACCAGTCAGTAACTTTTTATGTTAATGGGTTTTGGTTTTATTGTTGAAAGATAAAATTAGCAAACAAAATTAGTGGAACAAGTATTAATTTTCTAACTTACTGTTGTCAATAATGAGCTAACAGGGAAAATCCCATGCTCGACATCTTCACTTTAAGCTGTTGGGAATAACGTTGAGAGAACAATAAGAAAAACAAAAAAAGTGAAAACTTTTTAGTCCGTGAAAAAAGTTGATTTTATTAAAATGTAAAAGAAGCTACTCCATACGATTCCAAAAACTAGTGTGGGGGAAAAGAGAACTGAGAACCACTGTATATGGATAATCCCCAGCGAAAAGGACAAATAGCTACCCATCAAACAATTCCACGGTCAGTTCAAAAAAGGAGAGAAAGATCAATTTCCAGGGTACTTGGAACATATTATATATCTTCAATAATGGGGTGCCAGGGAGACATAGGCACAGAAATTGGACAGACATCGAGGCACCACTCTCCTCTGATCAAGGAAAGAGTACCACAAATGACAGTACATGCAATCTATCCAAAGGTTTTGAGCTTTTGTGTTTATCCATTATATTATGCGAGATCCAAAGTTTTCATGGCCACATAAATTCATATTTCTTTCGAATCTTTGAATGTCATCCACATAAATACATTGCCATGTCGTCCTCATTAGTTCTCCCTTATGAGCTTTGTAGCATTGTCATACTGGATTTTTTCTCGGTATGATGAATGGATGAGGAGTTATGAAGCGCTCCGACCCGTATTTACTATACACAGTAAACACGTGCCGAAACTATTCTTATTGATAGGAATTACAATACAACTCAGAGGTAGTTTACAACAACAATCCATAAAATATAATTGTCACCCATACTCGGGGACCATCACTCAGCAGTACACAGCTCACATTATATAACAACACAGAGAAAAGAGCAAGCAATCACATCAGCGGAATCATAATACAACATCATATGCAACAGAACAGCAGCGGAAGACTCCATGCACATGCAGCGGGATATGGATCCGGAGTCAGGTGCAGAAGAAAGCAGCAGCCAACGTACGTCGTACCTGAACTACGAAGCAACCAACCCTACGGGATGAAACCCCGCAGGCGAGGGGTGAGTCCGAAGTGCTCACCGACGAAGGATAAACAAAGATATATATCAACCGTAATACTTTCGAAGTAAGCACAAACAACACAACAGAAGAATCCAACATAACATCACAACAGAAGAATCTTATTAAAACATAACTAAGCCAAGACCAAAAGAATGCTTATTATTTTTATTACCAATTTTATCTTCCGGGCCCCGTCACTGGACAAGCTAGGGTCGTACCTGGTTATTAACTAATTCTGGATGCCAGGCCAAATCACAATCCGGGATCAACATCCCAATATCAACAAATCCGGGATCAACATCCCAATATCACAAATCCGGGATCAACATCCCAATAACAACATCATCCGGGATCAACGTCCCCATCATCCATCCAAACCGGCCATGACACCACAGAACTAGTCTCTAACCATCTAGTCGTACCACTACTTTCCACGTGACAATTATATTATCATCTCAAATTCAATTCCAATTCCATTACTCTATCATCAATTATTCCACTTTTTATTATCTCAGATTAATCCACAGGCTCAACCAACCAACAATCTCATATCACTATTTATTCACAATTAACAGTTCAATGGTTACTCACAATATCACAATCCAACAATCATCACGGCAATATCCACAGCAATCAAATGGCAAACTATAATCATCAACAATTTCCATAGCAATCATATAACAGTCAATAATCAATTCAGCAGTTCAATCAAACAACAAAATCAACACAGTATTACAGGCACATACCCAAGGTTATCCATCCTCACCTTAGCCGATTATCAGTTTTGGAAATGCCCCACAGACTCCAAGTCCGGTTCCTCAGGTATCTGATCGTTATCAAATCCTATATCAAACAAATAATATGCACATATAAGTGATATGCAAATGTCATGCTACTACTGTATACCGAAAAATAAATACTAACTCATCTCGGTCCTTCCCCGGGTTAATTTCTATTATCGTCATAATTCACCATTTATTTCCAGTGTCTAAGATAATACTGCACTTATACCTATACCTATACCCGGATATTATTCCGGTATTTTATTACCTTGATAATACCCTTTCCAAAATTTTCCTCAAAATAATTATTATTTACTATATATAATATACTTTTCCTAAAATCGTACTTTCCAAAATATTATTCCCCAAATTTTTCCAAAATATTGTTTCCACAAATTATATTTTATCTTCCAGAATTATAATTTCCAGATTTTATTTTATTTTATTTTCTTCTTTTTTTTTTTTCCCGGACTGGGCCGAATGGTACTAGCCCAGACCATGCACAGTGCCAAGCCCAGGCCCCAACCAGGAGCCCAAGCACAAGCCCAAGCGCAGGCCTGGAACCAGACCCAACAGCCCAGCCCAAAACCCAACTCAAACTCAGCCCAGCTTCTGCACAAGCCCAAAACCCAAGCTCACATGGGAGCCCAGTAGGCCCGCGCAGCAACCCACCAAGATGTTTCGGCCCATGTTAACCCAGGCCTAGGTCAACCCAGCAAAACCGAGTCGGCCCTCTTGCTTAGACGGGTCATCCCCGACCCGTGAGTGGCTGCTCACCTTCGCGAGTTGCAGCACGGCGGCTCCGCGCCGGGAAAAAGCGGCTGCAAGCGAGGTGAGGAAAGGTCGAGTAGGGCGGTGAGGCGAGAGTGGCGCGCGGCGGGGGAGGGCGTGACGGCAACAGTGTCGGCAGACACGAGACAAAGGGGTCGTCGGCTCGGCTGTGGGCTCGGGTCTTCGCTCGTGCGGTGGCGGTTCGCAGCAGAGCAGAGGCGTTGATGGTGGTGACCGGCAGGGAGAGGAGGACGGCGCGCGCGTGGGAAAGGAGGGGAGCTGCAGGTGGTGGCGAGGCGTTGAGGGCGGTGGCTCACGGTGGTGGTGCTTCACAGAAGAAGGAGGAGAAATGAAGAGAGGAGGGTGATGGTCCCAAAACGGTGGCGTTGGATAGGGAGTGTGTGTGTGTTGTTTAATTTTTCCTGGTTGGTTTTGTGAAGGGAGGGGAAGTTTTGGTTCTGGGCAGTGTGTTTTTGCAAGAAAAGAGTGAGTGTTTGCAGGTGAGTTTTGAAGCGTTGATGGTGATACTAAGCAGGAAGGAAAAAGAATCAAGACGCAGTGCAGGACAAGGCTAGTCACAGGCAGAATACTGGTGGTTCACGGATCTCACCCACATGCAATACAGTGGTGGCGGCTGCTGCAACACTGTGCAGCATGTGAAGCGGGTTCTGTCCGGACCAGAAAATAACTAATGTATCCCCTTCACTTTATTTCTGGTCCGATAACTCGGGGTTAATCCTGACTTTTCTGAAGATTCCTGGACCCGAAAAATTCCAACTTGGTCCGGAAAATCCGCAGAAAAATCCCGAGCGTGGGACAAGGCTCGGTTTCGGAATCCGATGCACGAATTACCATAAATTAATTACCCAAGATTAATTTTTAATGGTAAACAACTGTAAAATAAATTTTACGGTGACGGTAAAAACGTAAAAATTACCCAGGCTGTTACAAGTTAAATACATTTTACATACCCAATTTTGCTTTAAAAATAAATTGTAACAGCCCGGGTAAAATTTGGATTTTTACCGGGACTGTTAAAGTCGTTATACAGTGATTTACCGAATGAATTAATCTTGGGTAATTAATTCAAGGTAAATCGGGCGTTGTTTTTCGAAACCGAGAGTTTTTCCGCGCTCCTGATTTTCCGAGGATTTTTCGGACCTAACTTGGTATTTTTCGGGTTTCGGAATTTCTCAGAAATCACACCGGAAAATAACTTAGGGGGGGTGACAGTTATTTTCTGGTCCGGTATGGACACGTCCTGCACAGTGGAGCCGCCACTTACCTGTGCTCCCGTGACGACCCTGTGCAGCCTGTGAATTCCTTTCTTTTCCTGTGACCCTGCATTTCCTCTGCTCACCGTTACCTTCCTTCCTTTTCCTCTCCTTTTCTTTTCTTTTTTTCTACTTCTTTTCCTCTCTTCTTCTTCCCGTAAACACCACCGACACCAAACCACCACACGCCGGCCAACCACCAACCCCTCGTCCTTCCTTCTTTTCCCACGACCACATCACCTCACCAACCCGAGACCACCCTCGCCTACATCGCCTCCCTCTCCTCTTCTCCTTTTCCCCGCTGCAGCTCGCCGGCAGCGAGCAAGCCACCGACGCACCTCTCTCTCGTACCGTCTCACACCTTGCCTGCACGTTCCAACCACTGCCGACCGTCGCATAGCCTCGTCCCGTCCACACCACCTCGTCGCACCACCAATCTCGAGCTGCAGTCGCCATCGCCAAGCGAACCAAGCCCGACAAAGTAGAGTCACGCCGCCATCGGGTCCATCTCCTCTCCTCTCTGCCCTTCGCCGATGAACCTCGCCAGTTGCTGTCGCCTTCTTCCAGTCCCAGTCGTCTTCCCCGCCGCGCGCCACCCCCGCTTCGCTGCCGTCGTCCCGTCATGCCGCCTCACCGCCTGCAACCCGCCGCCCCCAGGTGAGGTTGAAGATGATGGTAGTTGGGTTTGGGTTTTGATGGGTTATGGGTTATGGGTTAGGTTTGGGCTTTGTTTGGTTGGGCTTGGGTAGGGTTTGGTTGTTGGTTTGTTTGGTGGGCTTGTAAGTTGGGTATGGGCTGTCTTATGGTTTGGGCTTGGGCGAGCTAGGCTTGGTTTGGGTTGGCTGTTTGGCCTGTTGGGCTCGCTGCATGGGCCTTTCTGGGCACTCCGCAGTGGGCTGAACAGTACCATTCAGGCCCAGTCCAGGAATATAAAAAAATAATAATCATAAAATTAAGAAAAAATAAAATATAATCTGGTTTAAATAATTATTTCCTGACACTAAATAATTTTTGGAAAATAAAATAAACATGACTTAATTGGAAATATTTTGGGGAAATATGAGATGTAGAAAATAAATAATAAATATGCATACGAGAATAATTTGGAAATATAAATGTGTATTTATAAATTCGTATTTATTATCAGGAAATAAATTATATGGTTATATTTTCTAAAAATGGAGTTTTCTAAAGATAATAATAGTAGGAAACTATACTTTGGAAAGTATAATAATTTCTATGGAAATATTATGGAAAATATATACATATGTTATAATTTTCAGAAAAATTATAGTAATTATTATTTTGGGAATTATAATTATTTTATGAAAATATATTTTGAAAAGAGTTTTAATTAAAGTATGGTACCGAAATTATATTCGGATATCCGTACGGTAAATATTTTCGGTAAAAGATAATAATATCGGATAAGAACCGGGATGGGTTTATTACGCAGTTTGGCATCATAGTATACCGATTATGTGCATTTATGTGAGTACATGTTGTTTTGTGGTATAGGTTTGGATATCGGGCAGTTTCCCGAGGAGCCGGCGTCGGACCGGTCATTGTCTCCGGAGTTGAGTAATCGGCTAAGGTGAGGATGTATAAGCCTTGATATGTGCCTGTAATACTTTGTGTGTTTTGTTGTTAGATTAAACTGTTGTTATGGTTAATGTTGTCGTTGTTGGTTTGTGATACCGGTTCTGTGAATATTGTGTTGTGATTGACGTTGATCTGTTAATTGTGAATGATTGGTGTTAAGATATGTCGACGGTTTAGTCTGTGGGTTAACCTTTGGTAATAGTAAGTTGAACAACTTGTGAAATTGAATATTGGAAATTGTGATGATAAATATTATTGTTGGATATTTGATGATACGGATTTGTTGATGTAGTTTCTGTGTGTGATTTTAGATATTGCTCTGCGTGATTGAACTGCTATGTTGACTGTTAATGGTTTCTTAGATACTGTGTTGCGATTGATGTTGGGTTGTGATTGATTGATGCTATTAAACTATTGCTGGATTGGTCTGTCGTATAGTTTGAGTTAATAGGAAGTTGGATAATTGTTTGACTGATTTGGATAATGTGTTTGATGTCGTTAGACTATGTTGTGACTAGTTTATCGGAATAAACTGTGATATGGATAATTGAGAAAAAAAAATGGAAATTGGAAGTTGATTTGAGATTTGATTTTTGGATGATGATGACATAATTATCACGTGGAAAGTAGAGGTACGACCGGATGGTTTGAGACTGTTTTGTGGTGGCCATGATCTGGGTTACTTGTGATGGGCATGTTGATGCCGGTTTGATTGGGATGTTGATCCCTGAGATTGTGATTGGGATGTTGATCCCTGAGATTGTGATTGGGATGTTGATCCCTGAGATTGTGATTGGGATGTTGATCCCTGAGATTGATATTGGGATGTTGATCCCTGAGATTAATATTGGGATGTTGATCCTTGAGATTTGATATTGGGATGTTGATCCCTGAGATTGATATTGGGATGTTGATCCCTGAGATTTGATATTGGGATATCCCGGGTTCTTTTTGATCTGGCACCAAAAACAGGTTGATAGCCTGGTACGACCTCAGCTTATCCGTGACGGGACCGGAAAGATAAAAATTGGAAAATGGATTTTTGATTTAGCCTTAATAGTCCTTGGTACGTTGGGTCGAGTCTTTGAGTTTGGTCTGTCTTGTATGGTATTGCCTTTGGTATGATTGTGACTATTGTCTATATTTCTTCATTGAAGTATTATAGTTGCCTGCATATCTCTGTTTATCCTTCGTCGGTGAGCACTTCGGACTCACCCCTCACCTGCGGGCTTTCATCTCGTAGGATGAGTTATTTGTGGTACAGGTTTGGTGCAGTCCAGACAGGCTGCAGCGTTATCCCTTGGACAGGGCTTGGATCCATAGTTTGCATCAGTGTCGCATACAGTGTATTGTGAGTTGTTAAGTCTTCCGCTGTGCATTGTTTACTGTTATTGGGCCATTGGGCTGGTTGAGTTGTTACTGTTGTTTTTATTATGGGCTGTTGAGCCCGGATATCTGTTGCACACACTGTATGCTTGGTCTTATTTTGGTTGGGCTGTCACAGTTCCGGCACGTGTTTACTGTGTACGGTAAATACGGGTCGGGGCATTTCATAAATTGGTACCTCAACTAAAAAAATTCTTATTTTGGTACTTTAATTATATTATTTTAAAATTTTAATACCCCGAATTGAACCAATTTTAGGTTCAACATTAATAGATAGTTTCGATGAGTGACAAGTGGTCTTATCAAAGTCGTTCAAAATAATATTTAAATTTTTTTAGAAAAATAATAAGGAGAAAGTGATAATTTTTTTAAAAATTAAAGACAAAAATATTAAAAACTAAGAAAAAAATACTCTTCTTCTTCTTTAAAAAATAATGAGTTTGGAAAAAGAGTATTTTTTTAAAAAAATTAAAGATTGAACAAAATTTTAAAGAAAATGATGAAAAAATAATAAATAGAAGAAGATGAGTATTTTTTAAAATTTTAATTATTATTTTCATTTTTTGTATTTTTCATCTTTAATGTTTTATAAAATAATCATCTTCCTAAGGAGAGAAGATAAGTATTTATTTAAATTAAAATAAAAATAACAAAAATAAAATTTAATAAGGAGAGGAAGATGGGCATTTTTAAAAAATAAAAAAATAAAAAAGATATACTAAAATAAAAAATAATAAGGAAAGGAATTTGTGATTGTTTTTTTTTGCCTTTTTTCTAATTTTTTAATTTTTAATTTTCTTATCATTATTTTTTAAAAATTTTGAGAATAATTTTCAATAACGTTGATGAGGCCACGTGTCATGCATCGGTACTTTCCATAAACAAATCGATTGAAACTCAAATTGGTTCAAGGTATTAAAATTTTTAATAATATAGTTTATGTACCAAAATAAGGGTTTTCTTAGTTGAGGTAGAAATTTTTTTTGAAAATAAATTAAGATAGGTAAAATGTATTTAACCTAATGAATGAGATTGATTTGCTAGTTAAGAAAAAAAGTATAACTAAAAAACATTTATACCCTTTAAATAAGGTTAATATTGAAACACCCTGACCTAAATTCACCCAACTAACAGTAATTACGGCAACCAGTACCACCACGTGGCCAACATATCATTAAAGCAGGAACACATAAAAGGATAAATAGATAATCAAAAACACAATCTTGTCACCTTGTGGGGACATCAACATTTGCACAGCGGAAGCATTTCTAGATATTCAGTAACATTTTATATGCAAGACACAATGCATGCTATTGGATCTGAGTCTTGTCCGAGGTGACGCCACAGCCGCCGGTATGCAAACCTAACCTGCAGGAACTGTGTGAGGGGTGAGACCAACCACTGTCTCACCGATAAACAAATAAACAACAGTATACATGCAACCGCAAATACACCCAAGCCAACACGGAAAACAATAGAAGTACAGCAAGCACAAACATAGTACCGGTATCAACTTACCTGACCTCAATAAATGTCAGACTTCTCATGGTAAAGCTAATCTCATAAACTCACCGACACTTGACGATAGACTTACCAATTTTATTATTAGGGCCCTGTCACGTAATAAGTATTGGCCGTGCCTGGTAGCCAGGTTAGCTAACCCCAGGGTGCTCCCCGTTAAACCATAAATATCTCAAATCACAAAGTATCACAATAACCGAGTCCCGTAGTCCTCGGCGGAAGTCCCGCAGTCCTTCCTATAACAAATCAACTGAGTCCCGCAGTCCTCAGCCGGGAGTCCACGCAGTCCTCCCTATCATATCACAAATCACAGGGCGACTACCATCTGGCCGTACCAATACCTGTCACGTGACAACCTAGATGTCTAGATGTTATTACCACTGTTTATTATTATTTCTTATTTCACTGTCCAACAGTAACTCATCATATTCACCTTCCCGAGCAGGCTCTCGGCCTCACAGCTCCTCTGGAAAACCAATCACAATGTCAGAATACCGGGTCACTATCACTAATAACTCAATATCTCGTATCTCGTATGGTCATCTCAATACACACATCAACATCACAGAGTTCAATAATCAACCACAGTAGTCATGAACACATATCAATAATCACGACAGTAGCCAGCAGTAACATGATAAGCACGGCAAGATAACATATAAAGAGAACGATCAATCAAACAATCGGGGTATCACGGGCAGCATACCGAGTTTATAAGTTTATATCCTCACCTGATACTCTAGGGTAGTGGTATCCGATTAAGCCTCGTTATCCCTATATTTAGAACAACAGAAATCATTTACAATGCACAACAAGAATGATTATGCATGATGCCGATTTTAGAAATTATTATACGGCCTGTCTTATACCGAATCTAATTTTATTATCTCCTTAATCTTCTTTATTATGAAATTAGCCTCTTTATTCGATATACCAATTATACTTAATTTCGAATTTAAATCGAACCGAGCTTAAAACCGAACCCGAGCATCCAAGCCGATATTCCGGCCCATTAGACGCTCGTGTGAAGTACATACTCATTAGGTAAGTTATGTATAACCACATATTTTTGTAGTCGGTACTATTTTAGTCATTTAAAGTATATATAATACAATAAATACATGTATGCATATAACCGATAGTGTAAAATAATAATACCATTGTTACGTTAGTAAATTACTTCCGGTAATTTAACAATCCTGGCATAGCCATAAAATAGATTTTGTATGGTTCATGTGAAAGACTTATAAATATGTAGTTAAGTCCAAATAGAATAATATCATTTTTAATCCGTAAATTAAATTGCTAATTACTTAATTACATATATGCTAAAAGAGGTAATTATTATAAAATGTATGTATGCTTAGTAAATCTCATACGACCGTATGTATGTATATACATTTACATATATTTATAAAGACGAAAACCGTAATTAAAATAAATTCATATTTATCATCATTTTAGTTTATATTTACAAAATTATATTTATTTATACGTAATCCTTTATAATGTAAATACAATTTTAGATATAAATAAGAAAATTAAGAATTAACTCGGTAGAACATTTAGCCCAACGGAGAATAATACTAATATTAACATGATTCTAAAAATTAAACATAGCATAAAATAAATTTATTGGTTATTATAAATTAACTTAATTAATTGCTTAGTTAATCGCCGTTTTAATTGTTCGAGTCCGTTAATATAGCTCGAGTTCGTTTAGTGATGCACATGGATAGTCCAAGGGTCCGGGGTTTTACCCAAAGTCCATTTCCGGCTCGCCGGAGAATTCCCGAGACATCGCCGGAAAAATCCCGAGGCTGCCGGATTCCGGCCAGCACTGTTCCCGTCCATAGTAACTCTACGTTTACTGTTCGTCAGCCATCAAGGTTCACTCCACCGAGCCATCAACCAACAACCAACACTGTCGCCATCACCACAGCGACTTTCCGGTGGCCGGAGCTCCACCAAACCACCGCATCCAACATCCTAAACAACCCATAACAACAACGGCATCATCATCCACCACTGCCACAAATTAAACACACAATTGAATCCAAGCTTATTTGGTCTCAGGCCATTCAATTAATTGAACCCAATTAACAACAACCCCAGAGAAATCAAGAGAAAAGAAAGCGAAGAGAAGAAAGAGGAGGTGCGCCAGAGACTTACCCAATTAGGGCTTCGTCGGCGGCGGTTCAAGGGAGGAGAGCAGTGGCGGCGTGTGACGCACAAGGGAGAGAAGAAGCAGGGCCGGACGTCGTCGGTAGCAGAGGCAAAGGACAGCGAGGAGGAAGCGATGGCGGCGTCGCGAGGAAGAAGAAGGAAGAGGCGACGCGGTTGGGTTCACTGGCCCGCAGTGACGGGAAGCGGGGCGAACGAAAAGGGAGAAGAGGGGAGGTGGAGAGGAAGACAGTGGGGAAAGGCGGCGGCGACGAATCAAAGGAGAAGGAGAGAGGAAGAGGACAATGGAAGGGAAGAAAAATCGAGAAGGGAAGAGTGACGTTGAAGATGAAGGAGTCGATGGAGGGTGGAGGTGTAACCGGGAAGAGAAAAGAAAAGGAGAATAGTGGAGGAGGAGAAGATAAGGAAAAAGAAAAATAAAGGTGGAGACAAGAGGAGTAGCCGGCAGGAGAAGAAAAATCAGGGGGACAAGGGAAGGTGGGAGGAAAAGGAAAAAGGAAAGGAAAAAGAATAAAAAAAGAATAAATAAAAAAAATAAAATATCTATCAATAATTGTAGGATTAAGCAGAAAAAAATCTGAGCCAACAAAAGACCTATATGCCCTTCATGCTTCTCTTGTATTCCAAAATATCCCAGGGGCATAATCGTCTTTTCGAAATTCCGTCCCAGTCCGAGAATAAAACTCGGGCTCGGAAAATTCGATTAATTCTCCTGAGCGTTGTCCAAGTCTCGGAATTGTAAACCGAGGTTCGGATAGCTGTATAAAATTCCCGGTAACCCGAGATAATCCTTGGAATTAATTTCCGAGGCTCGGTTGTCGATGGAGAATACTTTAGAGCATCCGTATTACCGAGGATCGGTTTCGAAGTTCGATTATTCTTGGTAAAGTTCTCGGATAATTATTGTTTAACAGCAGTAAAACTTTATTATCCACCGTAAAAGTCAAACGACTCGGTAAAATTTACAAAAATTTTACCCGGGTCGTTACAGTCTACCCTCCTTAAAAGAATTTCGTCCCCGAAATTCCCGCTTATCCATGGGTCCTACCACGATAAGCTTCTGGTACACTCTGCTATATGTCCAAACCCAACGTGATATGTCGCTTATACCCTTACGCGACATCTCATCCTCTATAAAAACCAAACCTCATGGCTGGCAACTCACACACACAGCCATGGATTCCCCACTGAGAACAAGAACAACTTCAGACTCGGAGGACAACAGCTACATCGGTGGCACTGCATTCCCAACAAGCTCCGATGAGGAGCCTCCGAAGAAACGCTTCAAGACAAACATCGTCGGCCTCAAGGAGCATATGGTCGTCTCTCCAAGACGGCGGAAGAAACGCGCCAGCAAGGAAGAGCCTTCTACTGATAGGAAAGGCAAAGGAACGGCGCAGAGCAGCACTCCACTTCAGACACTTTCATAGCTGAACGCTTCCCTGAAGAAGGTCAGCTCTGCGGTGATGCAGATCGAAGTGGCGTGTATGGCACTCTCGTCCAACGTAGAAAACTTAAGGAAGCTTGTAAAGGATCTTGGGAAACAAGTAAATCCATAGAGTACTTCTTCTCCGATGTAAAACTATTATGAATAAATAAAATAAGTTTTCTTTTAAAATAAAACTCTTGTTCAATTGTGAAAACGCATGCCAACAGAAAAATTAAAAACATCACAACACTAAACAAAAACCATCAATAAGAATATGAAATCAAATATAAATAAATTTAAAATTAAATCTCATGTAACAAAACCAAAATATAAAAAAGTTAAAACAGAAATATTTCTTGATCGGTGCCAGTACCGGACGTAAACATCCTCGAACCACAAAACGTAACTCGCACAGCTAACGGTGACGTCTGTTAACCTCGTGAAGAAGATATCCGTTAACTCGGAAGGCGATGATCACGAGCACGTCCTGTGTCGTTAACTCGCACGACGATGATCACGAGCACGTCCTGTGTCTCTCGAAAGACACGTTACCCACTTGTCCACAAATTCTGCATAAGCCAAAAACGTCAGTCCAAGCTCGCATCTCTCCACGATGTCCGAACAACTGTGAGCTTGTCGCGCATGCGCTCTACTCGAGATACGGCCCCATCCGTCTAGCCTCAACGGTCACGGATGCATGTGATAAAAGATGCAAGAAGAGATAATAAGACCATAAAAAGAAAAGTCAAGGTAGCCAGAGCAAAGGAAATCAAGAGATGCAAAAAGACTGAAAAACTCTGGCACGGTAATCCGAAAAACGCGTAAAGCAATAAATGCAAGCAACGGTAAATTCAAAAACAAAATCTTGAAAATCAAAAACGGTAATCACGCTCCCCGTAAGTGTATAAAAGAAGGAGCGGTGAGGTGTAAATCACCAAAAACAATCAAAGCAACAAAACGCTAAAGCAAAGAAAACACCACGTTCAAAACAAAACCCCACACGTCCAAATCAAGATGCCTGCTCCCTCGTCAGTGTTCTTTGTCGAAGGTGCCAATCTTGGCAGAAGAAACCGACTGGCTTACAGCATGGTCAATGAGCGTGCTGAAGAACTGCCGAACGAGCTCGGTAGAATGCCCAACCTCTCCTCCTCTGCACCCCTCTCTCTCACCTTTACTTTTCCTTTTCCCCTTCCTCCTCTCCTCCCCTGTACCGCCGACCCGAGACCACACCTCCACCTTCTTGCCGGCTCCTCTGCTCTGCCCTGCACGCAGCCATCGCCGAGGCAAGGGGTTCGTCGCCTCCTTCCTTTGCCGTTCCCTCGCTGCAGATCGGCGCCGCCTGTATCTCCACTCACCTGTGCCGCCGTCGCCGGAGCTGCAGCATCGGCAGTCACATGCGAGTCTCTCCACCTTGCCGTCTTCTCCTACCTCTCTCTCGCGTCGCCGCCGCCGAGAGGAGGTCCACCACAACCCGCAGACGAAGCAAGCCGCCACCTGCAGCCTCGCTACGTCTTTGGGCGAGCTAAATTCCGGTGAGTAAATTTGGGTTAAAGCCGGAATCAGCCTTGGGCCGATTTAAGTCTGGGCTTGTAATCTTGGATTGTTGGGCTAATTCCTTCTTGATTTATGTTTCCCGTTGCTTGTGGTATCGTTGTTGTTGGATGGATGTTGGATATTTCTTTGGGTGGAGTTGGCAGAGGGCACGGTGGAGCTGTTGTTGTTATTGGGGATGTGATGATGGATGTGGTGTTTGGAGGACTGCCGGGAACGACGACAGTGGATTAGTAATCTGCGGGAGCAGTAACGGGATTTTGGATGAGAAGACACGTGAACAGTACCTTTGGCCGGATTCCGACGAATTTCCGGCAGTCCCGGGAATTTTCCGGCGAGACCCGGGCAACTCCGGCGTGAACAGTTCACCAACAAACGGGACTCGATGGACGGGTTGTTTTGGTAACTTCTCGGACTCATCTATACCATGAGCTCGGGTTTGGGCTCGGTGCACAAATGGGCTCAGAAACGGGCCGATGTGCGGAGGCCCATGTTCTCGGGACGGATACATTCTAACGGACTAAGAACATTAATGAACCCGGACTCTTAATTGTTTTAATTAAAATAAAGATTTAGTTTAATTAATCAAATAATAACCTTTAATTCCATTTATGTTATGTAATTCGATTTATAATTTTATTTTGTGTTGGACTATTAGAAAGACCTATAGTATTTACTTAATTTATATTTGGACTCTTAATAATTAAAGGCCCAATTATACTTATTTACTTGATTTAATTGTCAAATGTAAACTAAAAATATAAATATGAATACCTATGAATTATAAGCACATGTGTATAAATGATTATATATATGTATCCTACTAAATTTATGTTTGGCTAAATAATGAAGTTACAACTTGATTTATCGCATAAATATAAACATAAGGTTAAATAGGAGTTACGTACTATCTATGTATAAATATGGTCACACTAGGTATATGTTTAATCTAGTACCGATTTATGTGTAAATATACGTATATATACATGTATTCTAATATGCTTATGTTTTTCCCTTATCGACAAAGGGTTAGAAGGCCGGGATATCGGCTTGAATGTTCGGTTTTGGTTTTAATTTAAAAATTAAGAATAATTAGAATATCGATAAGAAACTCGGTTTCAGTTTTAATTTGAAATTAAGTATAAATGGTATAATGAATAAAGAGGTTAATTTCATAATAAAGAAATTGGATAAGGCAAGCCGTATAACGATTTCTAAACCGGTATCATGCATAATCATTTTGTTGTGCATTATAAGTGATTATTGTGTTCCTATATGTACGTATAGGGTATCGGGATTTGACCGGATAGCAGATTCAGAGACATACCAGGTGAGGATAGATAAACCCTGATATGTGCCCGTAATGCTGTGTGTGTATTCTTGTTGTATATGTATTTTTGTTGTTAGATTGATCTGCTGGAATGATTGTTGACTGTTACATGATTGCTATGGAATTGTTGATGCTGCTGTAGAAATGTGTTAGTTTTGTATATGCTGTGATGGAAATATTGTTGAACTGTTTAATGTGAAAGATTGGTGATTGTTGATTGAGTGAAATTTGGAATAATCTGAGGTAATTGAAAATGGGTAAATGATGGAAGAGTAAAGGAATTGAACTGGAATTTGAGATGATGATATATTTGTCACTTGGAAAGCAGTGGTACGACTAGATGGTTAGAGACTAGTTCTGTGGTGTCTTGCCAGAGGGTTTGTTGGTTGGGGGTGTTGACCCCGGATTTGTGATATTGGGATGTTGATCCCGGATTTGTGATATTGGGGTGTTGACCCCGGATTTGAGATATTGGGATGTTGATCCCGGATTTGAGATATGGGGATGTTGATCCCGGATTGTGGTGGGGCCTGGCATCCAGAATTAGTTAATAACCAGGTACGACCCTAACTTGTCCAGTGACGGGGCCCGGAAGATAAAAATTGGTAATAAAAATAATTAAGCATTCATTGGTCTTGATATAGTTGTTATGGTAATTTTCTTGTGATGTGATTGGTTGAGCCTGATATGATTTGGTGAGAGTTCTCTGTTGTGTTGTTTGAGTTGTAATCCACTGTTATGTTGTTTGTGAAAGATTCGTCTGATTTGATTGTTGTGTTTATCTCGAAAGTGTTATGGTTGAATATATCACTGTTTATCTTTCGTCGGTGAGCGTTTCGGACTCACCCCTCGCCTGCGGGGTTTCATCCCGTAGGATGAGTTGTTTCATGTTCAGGCTTGGTGCATTCCAGACAGGCTGCGGCGTTATCCCTTGGACGGGCTTGGATCCATAGGTTGCATCTGTTACGCATACAGTGTTAGTGAGTCTTTAAGTCTTCCGCTGTGCCTATCTTCACTATTGTTGGGCCATTGGGCCGGTTATGTTGTTTATGTTGTTTACTGTATTGGGCCGTTGGGCCCGAGTTATTGTTGTTCACACTGTTTGCTTGGGTATATTTGGTTGGGTTGTCACAGTTCCGGCACGTGTTTACTGTGTACGGTAAATACGGGTCGGGGCGTTTCATGTTATCTTTTTCAGAAAATTATGGTGAATATATTTTGGGAAGTATAATTAATTTATGAAAATCTTTTTAAGAGTTTTAATTAAAGTATGTTACCGAAATTATATTCGGATATACGTACAGTATAATATTTTAGGTAAAGGAAGATAATAATAACGGATATGAACCAGGATGGGTATATTTCGCAGTACTGGCATCATGACATACTATTATGTGCATTTATGTGTATATACTGTTTTGTGGTATAGGTTTGGATATCGGGCAGTTTCCCGAGGAGCCGGCGTCGGACCGGTCATTATTTCCGGAGTTGAGTAATCGGCCAAGGTGAGGATGGATTTCCTTCAATATGTGCCTGTATTACTCGGTTATCATGCTTGTTGATTGTTGCACTGTTTTTGTCACATTTGTTGTGATTGTGGTCGAGATGTTTATCCCATGTTGGTTTTTGGGATGTTTATCCCCGTGTTTATTTCCGTGTCTTGACCATGAGTATAATGGAATAATTAATAAATTGTGACAAGGATGTCGATCTTTGGTATTTTGGTTAGGGATGTCGATCCCTGTGATTTGATTTTAAATGATGATAAGATAAATGTCACGTGGTAAGTAGAGGTACGACCGGATGGTTTGAGACTGTTTTGTGGTGCCATGATCTGGGTTACTTGTAATGGGCATGTTGATGCCGGCTTGATTGGGATGTTGATCCCTGAGTTTGATATTGGGATGTTGATCCCGGGTTCTTTTTGATCTGGCACCAGGAATAGGTTGATAACCTGGTACGACCCTAGCTTATCCGTGACGAGGCCCAGAGAAGATAAAATTGGAAATAATTGGATTTTTACTTGAGTCTTTTGGTTTTTGCCTGTTTTTAACTTGAGTAATTTCAGTGTTCATATTGATTGTCTTTCCTTCGTCGGTGAGCACTTCGGACTCACCCCTCACCTGCGGGCTTTCATCCCGTAGGATGAGTTATTTTTGGTACAGGATTGGTGCATTCCAGACAGGCTGCAGCGTTATCCCTTGGACAGGGCTCGGATCCATAGTTTGCATTAGTATCGCATACAGTGTTTATATGAGTTATTAAGTCTTCCACTGTGCATACTTTTATTATTATTGGGCCATTGGGCCGGATGAGTTATTTATGATGTTTTTTATTCCTGTTCTGGCCAGGAAGCTCGAACCGGTTAGCTTGAGGGAACCGGAGTGGGATGAGACCGTGATCGTCTTGAGGTTGCCACTGGGTCTCCGTCAGAAGAACCATTGTGACAACCTGTGTAATTGATGCACTATGTGTTTTACTTGATGAGGAATGGTGCTGGGATAGGAGCTAGTGCAATTGGCCAGCAATTGACTGAGTAGGCTAGCAATTGGCTTTGGTTGACTAGCATCTGACCCGGATGAATTAATTAACGGATGATTAGTTTTAATCATCGGTTAGTGAGTGCTTAGGGAGAACTAATCGGAGATTAGTTAAGGCTAAACCTTGGGTGAGATGGCTGAGTCCTGTTGGTTGAGAATATAAGCTGGAGGTGGTAGCTGCTGGTGGCAAGTAAGGAGAAGGTGGTGAGCTACTTGGGCAAGGTGGCAGAACCAGGAGCAAGAGGCAGCAAGTGGCTGCTCAGTCACCTGCTTGCCTCAGCCATATCTGCCCAAGCTAGCACCTCAAGCCTCATTCTGCCCAGATTCGTGATAGGCACAGAAGAGAGAACATCCAGCCATTCTCCAAGTTCACCCTAAGCAGTAAGCACACAAGGAAAGGGGGGTAAGTGGTTTGAGTTGGAATTCTTATAGATTTTGGTATCAAATGACTTGCTAAGTGTGCTGGTCACTTGGACAGTGCACCAATTCAATTTTGTGTTTTTGTTGTTGGGTGTTGGCTTGAGGAAGGATAGTATGTTGGGTTGGGGGTGTTGGTTGGCGAAGTTGGGGCATGATTGACCCGCAGGGGGGGCCAATTAGTGCGCCTGGTGCGCAAAATCGCCCTGCTGGGTGGTCAATTGGTCCTTCTAACCTAATAGCCTAACCTAGCCAGTTGGTGTGTAGGCTGACTTGTATAAGTTTTTACTTAGTGCTTGTGTTGTTAAGCCATATGTTGATGTTTACTCATGTATGGCAGGTGCTAAAACCCAAGGAGCACCAAGAGAAGGTGAAGGGCCTAGAGAGGCCTAAATCTGTGTAAGTTTGGTTGTCACATATGTGATGGTTGATGATGCTTGCTTGCTGTTTAATAGCTCCAATATGCTTATTGATGGCACCAATGGTGCAAATTGATGTAAGATGATATGCCTTGGCTTGTTGACGAGTCCGATATTCGGGCTGTGCATTTCATGCATTACATATGCATCATGACACATGCATAAGATGGTATTGATGGTGAACCTCGCAGTGCCCCTGGGCTGCCTGGTTATATGAGATGATGGTGGTGTTGTGCTAGGCGCCGTGTCTGGTTTGGTAGCGAGTCACGAGCACTTCCCGTGGCTGTGGGCTAAGGAGTAACATTGTTGGCAGGGCTACCAGACCATTCAGGTAGGCCTAGTACATCATCACGATAGCTTACCCGTGGGCTGATCACGGTGCATTGATGTTTAGCTGTTGGGTGTTATGGCTGCTTGTGTGTGTCGTTGCTGTTACTTGTGTGATCACCGGCTTATTGAGTCAGTGGACTCACCCCCCTCTTTCCACCCCTTTGTTTCAGGGCAAGGAGCTGATTAGCTTGGTGAGGGAAGGCCTGAGAGGCGTGCTTTGTTAGTTGATGGGTACTTGGCCAAAACTACTTGTAATTTGAGAATAATTGGCTGAAACAACTCACCTAGTGCCACGCTTAATGTACAGACCTGATGTATAATATAGTGTGGTTGTTGTATGGTTAATTCTGTACCTTATCATATGATGCTAAGTGTGGATGTTTTGCTGTGGTTTGGGTTAGGTGCCCGTCGGGCTAACTTCTGCCCAACATTTGACGTAGGCCTTTGGGTGCCCTGTGACATGCTTAGTAATGTACAAGGCACCTGGCCGGTCACGTTAAGACGGGGCGTGACAGTTTTGGTAGCGGAGCATGGTTATATGTAATATGAAGGGGCTTAGGTTAAAAAGCTGCTAAAGGCTAATACCCATCATTAGTAACCGTGGGATGGTGAGAGCTAACATGTTTGTTGGTTCCTTGTACTTGGGTGCAGGTAAGCCATCAAAGCGAAGGATGGGAAAGGAGGTACTTGCGGGTGTTGTTGCTCAAGATGAGCAATCCGTACATGATGCGGAGGATGAGGCAGATGAGACTTATGTCCCCGGGGTTGCTAGTGATGAGTTGCCCAACGAAGAAGAATACTCAGATGCATCGCAAGAGATGCCATTGGAGGTGTTGAAGGCTGGTTTACATGGAGTTAATAAAGCAGTTGAAACTATTGCTGTGGCGATGGCTGATGATCGAAAAAGAAGGGAGGAACCGGTACAGCGAGAACATAAAGTAGAATCTGACTTGGTGACATTTGTGAAACTTGACCCACCAACATTTTCTGGTGCTGAAAATGAAGATCCACAACGATTTTTGGATGAGGTGTGGAAGTGTTGCCAGGTGATGGAATGCACTGACCATCGAGCTGTTGCTCTTGCAGCTTTTCGGTTGAAGGGAGATGAGGCCAATGATTGGTATGAATCTAAAAGGAGGGAGAGAGTGCCTAATGTTGCACCGTGGACTTGGACTGAATTTTGTGACATGTTTCTTGAACGATTTCTGCCCGAAAGTGTTAGGGATCAAAAGGCAGCCGAGTTTGAACTGCTGAAACAAGGGGAGATGTCAGTGAGTGAATATAACACAAAGTTCACAAATCTGTCTAAGTATGCCTTGCATTTGATTCCAGATCAGCGGAGGAAAATCAAAAGGTTCATTGGAGGACTGAAGGGTTATATTCATAACTCTTTAGTGGCTATACCATTTAGCTCTTATGCTGAAGCAGTAGACAAAGCTCGGGCAATTGAGATAAAGACCCAAGCAGAAAGAGCTGAGGCAAGTGCCAAGAGAACAAGGCATGACAACACTCAAAGCCAACCAAGTTTTTCTGCTGGTGGTGGCCAATTCCGAGGACGTGGGAAAACAGGATTGTGGGTAAACATACCAAGGGCCCGTTTCAGAGGCAATTCTAGTTATGGTGCCTCAAGCTTTGGTGGGAGCTCGACGAGACCTATAATCAGTCAGAACAGGGGTGCACAAAGTGTGGAGATGAAGTCTAACTCTGTATGTTTTATGTGTGGTCAGTTTGGTCATATGTCTCGGGAATGCCCCGTAGGGCAGAACATATGTTATTCGTGTGGGCAGCCAGGGCATAGAGCTCGGGAGTGTTCTGTTGGGCAACCATCAATGGCATCCAGTGTGGCTTCTCCACCACCTAGGCCACCGCGGGCTGATAGCCAATCCTCTGTCCGCGGCAGAGGAGGTACTACCCGTGGAGCCTTTGGTAGGGGTAGCAGCTACCAACCGGGGCAGGGACAGGCACGAGTATTTTGCTTGACCCAGGAGGATGCTGGAGCCTCCAACACAGTTGTGACAGGTATCTTGAAAGTTAAATTGTGTCCTGCACTATGTTTAATTGACACGGGATGTACTCACTCCTTTGTAAATATTCATTTTGCAAAGTACTTTAAGGATGTACCTAGTGACTTGGGTAGCCCATTGGCCGTGTATACCCCACTTGATGAGCGGGTTTATGTGGACAAGGTATATCGGGAGTCCGATATCTGTGTGATGGAACACCATTTGCCAGCTGATTTGCTGTTGTTACCTATGGCTGATTTTGATGTAATTTTGGGTATGGATTGGCTTTCTCGGTATGGCGCACGGGTAGATTGTGCAAATAAGTTGGTGAAGTTTCAACCCTCAGGGGAGGCAGAATTCATCTTCCAAGGAAAGTTTGTCTCTTCACAACCCCGAATAATTTCTGCAGTGAAGGCAATACGGGTGGCACGGCGTACAAATTGTTTATATTTGGCGTCGGTGCAAAGTGTGGGTGAGTCGAAAATTTCCATTGATCAAGTACCAATTGTTAAAGAATTTGTTGATGTTTTTCCTGATGACTTGCCGGGGTTACCACCAGAACGAGAAATTGAGTTTGGCATTGAGCTTGAGCCGGGGGCAGAACCCGTATCAATTACACCTTATCGAATGGCTCCTACGGAATTGCGGGAATTGAAAACTCAGTTGCAGGATTTATTGGATAAGAGGTTTATCAGACCTAACGTGTCCCCGTGGGGAGCTCCGGTTCTATTTGTCAAGAAGAAAGATGGCTCGATGAGAATGTGTGTGGATTATCGGCAATTAAACAAGCTAACCATACGAAACAAGTACCTGCTGCCTCGTATTGATGATTTGTTTGATCAGATGCAAGGAGCAAGATACTTTTCGAAAATTGACTTGAGATCAGGTTATCATCAGTTACGAATTAAGGAAGAGGATGTGAGGACAACAGCCTTTAGGACAAGGTATGGGCACTATGAATTTTTAGTAATGCCGTTTGGACTTACTAATGCACCTGCGGCTTTTATGGACTTAATGAACCGAGTGTTCAAGTAGTACCTTGACAAATTTGTGATTGTGTTCATTGATGATGTGCTGATTTATTCAAAGACGAAAGAGGGGCATGCAGAGCATTTAAGAATTGTATTGCAAATCCTACAGAAAGAAAAACTATATGCTAAGTTTTCAAAATGTGAATTCTGGTTGGAAAAAGTTTCATTCTTGGGTCATGTCATATCTGCTGAGGGTATTGAGGTAGATCCGCAGAAAGTGGAGGCAATTGTTAAGTGGCCGAGGCCGACCAATGTGACGGAGGTACGAAGTTTCCTTGGGCTGGCGGGATATTATCGTCGGTTTGTTGAAGGCTTCTCCTCTATTGCTGCACCATTGTGTGGACTGACTCAAAAAAAGAAACCATTTATTTGGTCTGAAGTGTGTGAGGCTAGTTTTCAGGAGCTGAAACATAGGCTAACCTCAGCACCAATACTTGCTTTACCCAAAGAAGATGGTGTGTACACCGTGTACTGTGATGCGTCAAAAGTCGGTTTGGGCTGTGTCTTGATGCAGGATGGCAAGGTGATTGCCTATGCCTCTCGGAAATTGAAAAAGAATGAAGAGAATTATCCAGTGCATGACTTGGAGATGGCAGCAGTAGTCTTTGCATTGAAAATCTGGAGACATTACCTGTACGGGGAGCCTTGTGAAATTTACACGGATCATAAAAGCTTGAAATACATAATGGAACCGCGGGATTTGAATTTGAGGCAGCGTAGATGGGTGGAGTTACTTAAGGATTATGACTTTACCATTAAATACCATCCAGGAAAAGCCAATGTTGTGGCTGATGCCCTTAGTCGGAAATCTGTTGGTAGCTTGGCACATCTTAGTGTGGCTAGGAAACCCGCAGTTAGGGCTTAGCATGATTTGCTGGACCAAGGCTTGCGTTGTGGAGTGGCCGCGTCTGGGGCATTGCTAGCTCACTATCAGGTCCGTCCCACATTGAATGATGAAATTGCAAGAGCTCAAGATAATGATGCTGAAACTAAATCGTGGAAAGAAAAGGTGAAACAAGGGGAACAAGCTGGGTTTGTGATTACTGATGATGGCATATTAAGGTTCGGTACAAGAATGTATGTTCCTGATGTCGGGGATCTCCGTAGCAAACTTCTAAAAGAAGCACATCAAACCCGATACACCTTACATCCAGGATCCACCAAAATGTATCACGATTTGAAAACACATTATTGGTGGAATAACATGAAGCGGGATGTGGCAGAATATGTTGCTAA
>JAKUCV010003741.1:102902-188105 GCA_028386065.3 Turnera subulata
CGATAAAACTCTCGGAATTAACTCGGGATGGTAGAATGCTCGATTAACCGTGATAAAAATTTATTTACCACAGTAAGAGTTTAAACAACTCGGTAAAATCACGAAAATTTTACCCGGGTCGTTACAGTCTACCCACCTTAAAAGAATTTCGTCCCCGAAATTCCCGCTTATTCAAAACATACCATTTAATCAAAAACTTGTCATTTTTCAAAACTTATTCTTCAAAACTTGTTAGATTTATAAATTTATTAGCAAAACTCCGGTGTGACCGAGCAACCATATTGTTAAGCATCGAAACACATGTAGTTAGACGATCAAAACATATTCATAAGAGAGAGTACTCACATGTGAATGTTCTGCAGCAGGCTGGCGTCCCTCGACTGGATCCATAATACACTAACCATATGAATATGCATGCAATCATGTTAATCATGTGGAGCGAGCTATGCACAACAAATAAACACTGCAAACACCCAAAGACCTACTGCCCGCTCCGCTACCAAACTGAAACACCCCGACCTAAATTTACCCGACTAACAATAATTACCAATAACAGTGCCGACACGTGGCACAAACTGTGTAATACAATAGAAAGTTGGCCCATCGGCCCAACAACAATAGACTAACACCCGGTATCGGGTACAATAACAATCATAGCACAGCGGAAGCAATTTTGAATAATCACAGCAAAAGCATGAATCGACTCGATGCAAAACTATGGATCCAGATCCGACGGAGGAGATGCTGCAGCCTGCCATGTTGCATACCTGCATAAAGAACAACGAAGCCTGCCGATGGGGCAGGTGAGGGGTGAGATTCTCCATAATCTCACCGACACAAAACCTATGATGAATAGCATAGCATATACATAACAACAAGAGTACATCAATACGGCATACGGGTAGTGAACAACACACACAACAATACTGCCAAAGAACAAAGTAGACTATGCAAATGTCCACCCCATCGACTATACAATGCACTAACCATCTAGTACTGACTGTACCATACTCCAGTGCCCGACTATGACACTTCATCTCGACTATGTAATGGGTATCCGACCCGGTCTCAACAGACTATATAATACATACCCTAGTCATGACAGACTATACTCAACAATAGCTCCTCATCGCATGGTAACATACCGATACTGTGCTTGTTGATCATCTAACCCGATACCAAAACAAACTCAAATCACGTGAGCCTCGCTCACCGGGTAGCCGGCAACCTGCACGGACCATACCCAACCAATATCACAAACCGGTCCACGGGTAGAATCACAACACAACACGGTACAGCAGTCACCACAGCAACTTGTAACCACATCAATAACAATTCTCATTAATCTCGGTCTCTGGGTATCGACATACCCTTAGAAATAATAATGACCCAACCGTCGACCACAGCTGACAACCAACATATATCATTATCCTATCAAAGATGACAAGTGATACTTACCCGACAATTATCAAAAGAACCGACAATAAACAAAAGACAACTGGCAACCGATGCCAGCAACAATAGACTACACAAGACCAACGACAACAACAACACCCGCGAACCAGCAACCTATGCCGATCACGGTCAACCGACTATACTGACAACCTTCCAAGGTACGATTATGAGACAACATGCATACGAACATAACACATCACAGCCCAACAAAGCAAAAACACATTTCAATCAAAGCTGAGCCAAGGCCAAAAGAATGCTTAATTACTTCTATTACCAATTTTATCTTCCGGGCCCTGTCACTGGACAAGCTAGGGGTCAGACCTGGATATCAACATATTTCGGGTGCCAGACCAAAATCAAGAGAGCCCAGGGATCGACATCCCAAAAATACGAACCCAGGGATAGACATCCCAAAATAGTAACCCAGGGATAGACATCCCAAATAAATCAACGGGATAGACATCCCAAGCATAGACATGCTTCCACAAGAACCCAGGTCAAGGCCACCACAAAACAGTCTTTACCCATCGAGTCAGACCACTACTTCCCAAGTGACATTAAAGTCGTCCACACAATTTCCAATTATCCAATTTCCATTTCCAATATCCATTATCAATTTTCCATGTTCAATAGTCCAACAACAATCACAACACAACATTCAGAGATTCAATATTACAGTCGGAAATCTCAACAGCAATAATCACGGCAATCAAATATCCAACAGTGAAAATCTCAGCAGTTCAACAAAACAACAAAGCACACAAGTAATTCGGCACATATCAAAGGAAGTCTACTCTCACAATAATTATCAGCAAATATCACAAAGTTATCAACAACAATAACCAAAAGATGCAATGGAACCTATGTAGTTCCAAGACCAACCATCCCGGTTATCACGGGTGGATGACGTATGTGCAACCTCACCTGATAGCGATACTCCTCGGAAGCCAACATCCGGTTAAGCCTTGATATTCCTATAATATATCAACAGTAATCATTTAAAATGCACCAATAAAATGATTATGCATGATGCCGGTTAAGAGTTATTAGGCGGCTTATCAGTTCATTTTATTATTTCCACAGTTATCTTATCCATTTATGTGGTGGTTACTAATAATCTATTTCCCATCTAATATACCAATCATTTACATCATAAGTCATAACTAAAACCGAGCGGCCAAGCCGACATCTTGGCCCTTAGGCTGCTTATGACAAGAAAGCATCTATACATGTACACTTGTATGTAATGTATATTTAAGAAAATATATATGTAAATAAATCAAGTCACGACCCGTTGAATACCCATAGTCCATATGACGTAAATAATATTATTCCCGATTAAATATTAAATACTTATATTTTTTTTTACAATAATTAAGTAATAATGGAAACGATAAATACGTCAAAACATTATTAAAATAGTATATCCTATAATAACTCTTTTAATGGAAATTATCTCCAACTTGTACGAAATTAACGTAGCCAACGTATAGCATAGATTATTTGTGCGAATTTGTAGTTGTACTATTTATAATTAAGTATCTACATATATAATCACAAGTACATGCTTACCTAAAATTATAATTGTTAGGTAAGAATATAATCTAGCAATACCTAAGCCGGTGAAAATAGTTGCAATACATTATACGATAAATTCATATACTTGTAATAAATCAATAATTAAGATAAAGTGTAGGTCCAATCTTATTTTTCCCCAAAGGAAATATAAATAACATTTTAAAAGTATAACTTTGTATATAGCCAATACCATTCTAGTTATTTAAGGTAAAATAGATTAATTATATATGTCTAGGCCTGTTATCGTTATTAGCTCGAGTAAAGCGTAAATTCGATAATCCGAAAAACAAATAATACCATGGGCCTTCTTTTGCAGCCCATTCGGAAAAACAAATTAAAACATAATAAAAGGCATAAATGAAATTAATTCATAATCCATAAAATTAATACTAGCTTAAATAAATTAAACGTTCGTTTACTAACGCCGTTATAAAAGTCCGAGTCCGTTAATGTTCGTGAAATGCCCAAAGGGTCCGATAATTACCCAAAAACTCGATCCCGAGTTCACCGGAAAATACCCGAGACCTCGCCGGAAAATCACCCGAGACATCGGAATCTCGCCGGATTCCGGCAACTACTGTTCACAGCAGCAGTCCTCGGCTACTGCTCTTCAACCACACCAACACCGTACCACCACATCATCAACCCGGCCACCAGCACTGTGACCATTACCATAGCAATTTTCCGGTGGCCGGAACACCACCAAACCACCACGTCAACCACCCAAAACACAACTACCCACAGCCACAACAACTCCATCAACGGCAACATCTTCCACCTCGTCTGAATCCAACCCACAAAGCACACCAAAATCAAATAGGAACCCACAACACCCATTCAATTAACAACAGAGGAAATAAAAGAAAAGAACGGAAAAGAGAGGCGTGGCCAGAGACTTACCCCGTCTTGACGGCGGCGGCGCGTCACGACGTGAAGAAGGAACAGGGTTGAGGAGGAGGAGACAGGAGCAAGGGCGAAGAGGAGGGGAGGAGATCGGACACGGCGGTGTCGAGCTCGTCTTGGTGGTGGCGACGAGCTCGTCGTGGCGGTGGTGTCGTTGCTTGGCTGCAGCAGAGGAGGGGGAACGGCGGCGCTTGGTGGTGAGAGGGGAGCGACGGCGCCTCAGGAGAGGAAGAGCGAAGGGGCTGGCGTGGATCCGGGCGACTCTGCTTGTCGGGTCGTCGGCTGGTCTCCACGGGACGGCGTCCTGCAGTCGCGATGGGAGGAGGAGAAGGATAAAAAGGAAGGAGGAGGCAGGGGTGGCGAGCTGGGGGTTCACGATGGCGGTGCTCTCGGAAAAGAAGGAAGAGGAGGAAGGAAAAAAAAAGAGAGGGGCAGGGTTGCGATTTGGCAGAGGTGGCTTCGAGAAGGGAAGGGAAAGAGAGCAGGGAGGAAAATGGAAGAGATGAAGGAGGAAGAGGAGGATTACAGGGGAGTGAGGAAGCGGTTGAAGGAGAAGAGAAGATAAGGAGAGAAAAGAAGAAAAGTTTGAAAAGAAAGAACGATAGGTGGGGGGGGCCGGCGTGAAGAAATTCGGGGGAGAAGAAAGAAAAATAAAAGAAAAGGGGAAGGAATAAGAGAGGTGGAAAATAAAGAAAAAGAAAGAAGTGGGGTAGGGCGGCGGAATAAAAACCGGGAGAGAAAAGAATTAGCCCGGGAGAGAAAAACGTGTCACGAGCATCGGCCGAATTTGTTTGTCCGTCGATGACCAAAATATCCTCCGTTCCGGCTTTAACCCGTTAGAAGTACAAGGGTATATCCGTCTTTCCGTCAAATTCCGTCCCGTGTCCGAAAATACAACTTGGGCTCGAAAAATCCGACTAATTCTCCTGAGCGTTGCCCAAGTCTCGGAATCGAAAACCGAGGCTCGGTTTGCCGTGTAGAATTCTCCGAAGTTCCGAGTAACCCTCGGAATTAAATTCCGAGGCTCGGTCATCGAAGATACACCAAAACGTCGTATACTCTAGTGGTCGAAACGAAGCTCGTTTATCCCCGATAAAACTCTCGGAATTAACTCGGGATGGTAGAATGCTCGATTAACCGTGATAAAAATTTATTTACCATAATAAGAGTTTAAACAACTCGGTAAAATCACGAAAATTTTACCCGGGTCGTTACAAGAGCGCATGTGCGACAAGCTTACAGCTGTTTGGACATCGCGGAGAGATACGTTGCTTGACAGACGTTTTTGGCTTATGCGGAATTTGTGAACAAGTGGGTACGTTTCTTTCGAGGGACACAGTACGATCTCGTGATCGTCACCGTGCGAGTTAACGGATGTCTTTCCCACGAGGGAGACAGACGACACCGTTAGTTGCGCGTGTTACGTTTCTTGGGTTCGTGGATGTTCACGTCCGATACGAGCACCGATCATGAAAATATATTTTTTGTTTTAATTCCTTTTTGTTTTGATTTTGTTAAACGAGTTTTATTTTTGATTTCTTTATGTTTGATTTTATATTTTTATTATTAAGTTTTATTTTGCCTTGAGGTGTTTTAATTTTTCGTTTAACATAAGTTTTCATAACATAAGAATTTTTGATTTAAAAAGAAAACTTATTTTATTTATTTCATAAGATTTTACAACAAGAGAAGAAGTACTCTATTGAGCTACTTGCTTCTCTAGGTCTTTTACAAGCTGTTGGACATTTTTCATGTGTGGGAACAATTCCGCGCACGCCAGTTCGATCTGCAACACCGCCGAGCTGATCTTCTTCAGTGAGACGTTCAGCTGCGTCAGAGTCTGCTGTGGTGTGCTGCTTTCAGCAGTAGCCTTGCCCTTTCGATCTTCGGCCTTCTTGTTGGCACGCTTCTTCCGTCGCTTTGGGGAGACCACCATGTGCTCTTTCAGGCCGACGATGTTGGTTTTGAACCGCTTCTTCGGAGGTTCTTCATCGGAGCTTGTCGGGAAAGCAGTGCCACCGATGTAGCTGTTGTTCTCGGAGTCTGAGGTAGTCCTTGATCTCAGTGGAGAGTTCATGACTGTGTGTGAGTATGCCAGTCATGAGGTTTGGTTCTTATAGAGGACGAGATGTCGCTTAAGGGTATAAGCAGTATCTCGGGTTGAGGTTGGACACCTGGCAGAGTGTGCCAGAAGCTTATCGTGGTAGGACCCACGGATAAGACAAAATTTCGGGGACGAAATTCTTTTTAAGGTGGGTAGACTGTAACAGCCCGGGTAAAATTTTTAATTTTTACCGGGACTGTAAAAGTCTTTTTACCGTGATTTACTGTTGAATTAATCTTGGGTAATTAATTCAAGGTAAATCGGGAGTCGTTTTTCGAAATCGAGAGTTTTCCCGCGTTCGTGATTTTCCCGTGGATTTTTCGAGCCTAAGTTGGTATTTTTCGGGTTTCGAAATTTCTCGGAAAATCACACCGGAAAATAACTAATGGGGTATCAGTTATTTTCTAGTCCGGACCGGACTCGCTCCAGATTATTGCATTATTGAGTTCACAAGTTTAACAGTAAATTCATCGGTTATAAAAAGAAGAAGCAGAGGAAGAAGGAGAGGAAGAAGAGAAGAGAAAAAAAAAAGAGAGAAAAAGAAAAAGAGGGAAAAGAGGGGAAAAAAAGAAAAAGAAAAAAAAGAGAGAAAAGAAATTAAAAAAAAAAGAAGGAAAAAAAAACTGGAACAGGAAAAAAGAGAAGAAAGAAAATGAGTGAAAAAAAAGAAAAACAAGAAAAGGAATTACTGGAAAATCAGAAAAAAATAGAAAGAAAAAGAAAGAAAAATAGAGAAAGAAAGAAAAAGAAAAAAAATAATAACATGAACAGTGTCGTCACCTCGGAGCCTTCCTCGATCACTGTTCACCTCGAGACGCTCCAGGCCATCGTTCGCTGCACCGACGCCACCGTCGCCTTCGCCGTCACGTCGCGAGCCCAGCCCCGTCGCCTCCTCCTCCTTCCGCCGCGAGAGACGCCGTGACGCGCCTAAGACCCGCGAGCAGACCCGGCGGATCTAGCTTTCCGCGCCGCTGCTCAGCCTCCTGCCGTCGTCGCCCCGAGCTTGCACCGTTTATGGAGTCGCCGCCTCGCGCCGCGCTTCATGACGCCTTCCCCGCGCTGCGTCGCCGCCGTCCCCAAGGTGAGGATCCGTGTGCTGGTCGGGTTGTGTCCGGGTCGCGAGCTCCTGGGTTGCCGGGTCGTGCTTGGGTTGGGTTGCAGTCCGAATTTCTTTTTTCTTTTTTTTTAAATAAAACTAATGATAATATATATATATATATATATATATATCTATATAATTCCTGCTAATTAATTTCTGGAAAAAAAGGGTAAATATTATTTTGGAAAATTATATGTAATATTCTGGGTTTGGGTTTTAGAAAAATATATATATACTTTGATTCTTCAATTAAGATAATTATGTTTTGTTTGTAAATTATTATTATGGTTAGTTTGAAAAATATAAATGTACCTTGAAAATATTTTTGGAAATTTTAATTATATGTTATTATTTCTCTGGAATACAATATGTATATGTTATTATTCTTGGAAAATATATATAGGTATATTTCTGAAATATATATGATTATGTTGAATTATAATTGTTGGAAAGTATTTTGTCTTAGAAAATAAAAATGTATATATATTAAATTGTATCTAATTTTCAGAGAAAGTTTTTATGATTATATATTCTGGGAAATAACATATAGAATATGATTAATATATATTTATTTTTGGTAAATGACAATATTTGATAATTATATTATGATAAATAGTTTTATTAAAAAAATGTAATATTTTAGAAAATATAAATATACATATGTTATCTTTTTCAAAAAATTATGGTGAATATATTTTGGGAAGTATAATTAATTTATGAAAATCTTTTTAAGAGTTTTAATTAAAGTATTTTACCGAAATTATATTTGGATATACGTACGGTATAATATTTTCGGTAAAGGAAGATAATAATAACGGATAAGAACCGGGATGGGTATATTTCGCAGTACTGGCATCATGACATACTCTTATGTGCATTTATGTGTATATACTGTTTTGTGGTATAGGTTTGGATATCGGCCAGTTTCCCGAGGAGCCGGCGTCGGACCGGTCATTATTTCCGAAGTTGAGTAATCGGCCAAGGTGAGGATGGATTTCCTTCAATATGTTCTTGTATTACTCGGTTATCATGTTTGTTGATTGTTGCACTGTTGTTTGTCACATTTGTTGTGATTGTGGTCGGGATGTTTATCCCATGTCGGTTTTTGGGATGTTTATCCCCGTGTTTATTTTCGTGTCTTGACCATGAGTATAATGGAATAATTAATAAATTGTGACAAGGATGTCGATCCCTGTGATTTGATTTTAAATGATGATAATATAAATGTCACGTGGTAAGTAGAGGTACGACCGGATGGTTTGAGACTGTTTTGTGGTGCCATGATCTGGGTTACTTGTAATGGGCATGTTGATGCCGGTTTGATTGGAATGTTGATCCCTGAGTTTGATATTGGGATGTTGATCCCGGGTTCTTTTTGATCTGGCACCAGGAATAGGTTGATAACCTGGTACGACCCTAGCTTATCCGTGACGGGGCCCAGAGAAGATAAAATTGGAAATAATTGGATTTTTACTTGAGTCTTTTGGTTTTTGCCTGTTTTTTGACTTGAGTAATTTCAGTGTTCATATTGATTGTCTTTCCTTCGTCGGTGAGCACTTCGGACTCACCCCTCATCTGCGGGCTTTCATCCCATAGGATGAGTTATTTTTGGTACAGGATTGGTGCATTCCAGACAGGCTGCAGCGTTATCCCTTGGACAGGACTCGGATCCATAGTTTGCATTAGTATTGCATACAGTGTTTATGTGAGTTATTAAGTCTTCCGCTGTGCATACTTTTATTATTATTGGGCCATTGGGCCGGATGAGTTATTTATGATGTTTTCTATTTTGGGCTGTTGAGCCCGTGTTCCTGTTATATACACTGTATGCTGGTCTTATTTTGGTTGGGTCGTCACAGTTCCGGCACGTGTTTACTGTGTACGGTAAATACGGGTCGGGGCGTTTCAATTTTTTTCAATTCACAATACTCAATTTTATAAAAACACTTGTTCCATTAAAATATGGTTAATTCGGTGTTTTTTTTTGTCAATAAAATTTAAAGTTCGAGTATTGTGAATTGAAAAAATCAATAATGAGAAAATTATAGCCCCGCTATAACTGGATTAAAACCCGTGGCTAGATTTTAATTTTTTTTTAAAAAAGAGAGAAGAACATAGAGGAACACCAGATAGGCTAAATAAGCCTACATCCTCCGCTGTGGGATCACAGGCATATCTTCTAGTATCATGAAATTATAGCACAGTACACAATTTGACGGTTGCAGCTGTAACAATTCGATTTACATTGTTTCAGCACGACAATTTCTAGTACTAACAAGGCGTTGCTGGGTGTATTGTAACAAGATTCAGGTGTATTGTAGGATGTCATGTCAGAATATTCCTTATTTTTACAAGCTATCATTCCAAAACTATATTATCAGTGATCAACTTAACCCCATGACAAAACAAATTTTGCTCTTTTTGCTTAACAATTATTAATCTGATCATTCTGGGTACATGCATAATGGCGCAAAAATTGTTGAGAATGATTTTATGTTCTCGGCAAAAAAAACATTGAGAATGATATTATAAGGCGGCGCTACGTTATGCTCGTATTACACTTGAGTGCAGTGGTGGCGCCACGTTATGCTTGTAGGGGGGCCATGGCCTCCCCTAACTTTGGATATTTATATGTTAAGTAGCAAATTGGATATTTATCTGTTAAGTATACGTATGGCATGAATGTAACGCAGTCGGATGAGTCAATTTTCCATTTGGTAGATGTCAAATGAAAATTTAGCGTGCGCCAGATGAATGCAGCTTTCAGGTAGGAAAATGTTATACTTACCAAACAGATGGACTAAATTTGATTCTAGAGAAGGTGATGTTTGATTAGCGAATGATGTCTTAAAGCAACTTATAAGGAATCTATCGACCGAAAAAAAAAAAACTTAAGGAATTGAAAAGTTTTTACTTTCAGTCCTAGATCTGGAAAAAGTATAAATTACATAGCATACACCATAATTAGAGTGTTTATTAGCATACCACGTAAAACAGCTCTATTCCAAGTATCTTATTAATTGTTTACTTGGTTTGCTGTTCAATTCAGCAGTAATGAGTTGATCCTGTGTAGGGTGCAGGAAAAAAATGTTTCATAGCCTGCATAGACACTCTAGACACATGTTATGGAACAATGTGGCAGATCTTGATAGGTTGGGTTTCATTTATAAGGTTTTCATGAAATATCTACAGTCTGAAATGCAAGAGCTATAAGCAAAGCTAAAATTAGTCCAACTCGGATCACCAAACATTGCCAAACACTTCACCACACTCACCAGAAACTATAGAAACCTATTTCACTATCTCAATGGGTTGGTCCAACCCCCTAAGCTCCACTTGGCTAAAATTCCCACTTCAAAGCCTCTTCCTTGGAGACACATGCATGCATCTCCAGCAAAGACTTGAGAGCCCAAACTATGGCATCTTGTTTCCAGCAACCAATAGCTGAAGATGACTCGGTGATCCTGTTCTCAACCTCTGATTCAGCACCAGAGGAATCTATTAGCCCCTCCTCTTCTTTTCATCCCTCCCCGGCCCGGATTCCTCCTCAGAATTTACAGCAACCTTACAGAATTGCTGTAAGAAATCTTTCCTACACCATCTGTCCTGGTAGTAAGTCCACACTCACTTCATGTTGCCAATTCTTGCAAAAGCCTAAGCCTGTTAACATACTTAAATCAGTTTCTTTCGATGCAAGAAGCTCTGAAATTCTTGCCATTGTTGGTCCAAGTGGTACCGGGAAGTCAAGTCTCCTTAGGATCATATCAGGCAGAGTGAAAGACCAGTATTTTGATCCAAAAAGTGTATTTCTAAACAACTGCTGTATGACCAGGCCAGCTCAGTTGAGGAAGATATGTGGTTTTGTGGCACAGGAGGATGACTTGCTTCCATTACTCACTGTAAAGGAAACATTTATTTTTAGCGCCAAGTTCAGGCTGAGAAACATGAGCTCAAAAGAAAAGGAACAGAGGGTGGACAATCTGATGCACGAGCTAGGCCTTCTCCATGTTGCTGATAGTTTTGTTGGTGATGATGAAAATAGAGGAATATCTGGTGGAGAAAGAAAGAGGGTGTCCATTGGAGTTGATATGATGCATGATCCCCCAATTTTACTACTTGATGAGCCAACTTCAGGCCTAGACAGTAGTTCAGCGCTTCAAATGATTGAGCTACTTGCATCAATGGCAAAGGTCAAGCAGAGGACAGTAGTTTTATCAATACACCAACCAAGCTATAAAATTCTTCAATACATTGCCAATTTCCTGATCCTCTCTCGTGGTTCGGTAGTTCATAGTGGCAGTCTTGAGTCACTCGAAGAAACCATAACGAAATTGGGATTCCAAATTCCAATGCAACTAAACCCTCTGGAGTTTGCCATGGAGATTATAACCACATTGGAAGATTCAAAGTCCCAAAGTGAGATGCCTGCTCTAGAAAATACAAACCCATTTCCACTCTCAATTTGGCCCCAAGAAGAACTAATTTGCCATTCTGAACTAGTTGTCCAATCCATCCATAGCAGGCACATGAGTGTTTCCTGCTATTCCTATTTCTTGGAGATTTTGTTTCTCTGCTCTAGATTTTGGAAGGTCATTTACAGGACAAAGCAGCTATTCTTGGCAAGAACAATGCAGGCACTTGTTGGAGGCTTAGGATTGGGCAGTGTATATGTGAAGGTAAGAGAGGATGGAGGAGGAGTGGCAGAGCGATTAGGCCTCTTTGCATTCAGCCTTAGCTTTCTCCTTTCTTCCACAGTAGAAGCACTTCCAATATACCTTCAAGAGCGGCGAGTCCTGATGAAGGAGGCCTCAAGGGGAGCCTACAGAATCTCCTCCTATATGATTGCCAATACCCTTGTCTTCCTGCCATTTCTCTTCGCGGTGGCCATTCTTTTCGCCATCCCGGTATATTGGATAGTTGGACTCAATCCATCAATTGCTGCCTTCGCATTCTTCATTTTTATGGTGTGGCTTATTGTCCTGATGGCAAGCTCTCTAGTGTTGTTCCTGAGTGCAGTGTCTCCTGACTTCATTTCGGGAAACTCTCTAATCTGCACAGTTCTCGGAGCATTCTTCCTCTTCTCTGGCTACTTCATTCCAAAAGAGAGCATACCAAGATACTGGCTCTTCATGTACTATGTTTCCCTCTATAGGTATCCATTGGATTCCCTGCTTATTAACGAGTACTGGAGTGTGAGAAGTGAGTGCTTCTCTTGGCAGGATCCGGATCATTCCAGGTGTTTGTTAACCGGGTATGATATCCTGAAGAGTAGAGGACTTGACAAAGACATTAGGTGGATAAATGTGGGGATCATTTTCGGTTTCTTTGTGTTATATCGGGTGCTTTGTTGGATAGTTCTTGCGCGAAGGGCTGCCAAAACAACAATATAGCAATTTTTAGATTATATCAAACCATCACCTCGAATCATGTTCATTATAGTTAGTATACAAAATTTTTATTTGCAGAAATTACTTTCCAGTTCATTTTTAGCAGATTCTCTTATTCATTTTTTATGTATCATAAAAGGGCCGCTCATAGCGGTGCACATACCGTACAAGCGAAAGTTTTGTTAATTTCATGACTTTTACTTCACTTCTGTCCTGTGCATTTGGCCTGGGTTTAGAGGATCGCTGCAGTTAGGTGCTGGAAGATGTGCCGTTCCTTGTGGATCAGGAAAAATTGTTAGAGTTGGAGTTGGGTAATGGAGGATGATGCCGTTCCTTGTGGACTTGGGGAAAAAATTATAAGATGGATTAGGTCAAAGCTTGCTTTAATTCTGAACAATTAATCCAGAAAATTTTGGGTGAACAATCCACCTTTATAAATTTATAATCAGTTCTTAAGATATGCTCCGCAAATAAATAATAGTAGTCAAATCCAGAACTACGTGGAGGGTTTGAAATGGATTCCCCCTTCCAAACACACACGTACATAAAATAAAGAGAGGTGAAACAAACCATTTTTTTTTTAATTAACAATGCACTTGCCACTTCCCTACCAAATTTTCTTACTAATAATATAGTACACACAACAACCATCTACATCATAGTTTAACATTTAGATTGTTCCATCAAATCGGTTATAATTATGGCAGATAAGTTAGTAATATAATTTTGTTGGAGAGCACATTATATGGCAATATTATTTGTGTTTTTTTTTTCTCTCTTGTATTCCCGTTTAAGATAGAGTTACAATGTACGTCAAAAAAAAGATAGAGTTACAATGCGAATAGGAGTAGCCCTTAGTTCTACAGATTGTTATTACATCCGGTGGAAAATGGAAATGGAATGGCATGTAAGAATTAAGAAGAGGCCCACCAGAAAATAGAAGGCGAAAGTCAGGAGCATAGATAGGCACTAGCCCAAAATCCAACTGTCAACGCATCCATAACGCACCGCCACATCAGCTTCCACCTTAACTATCACCAGCACTTGCTGCTCATAATAACTTGCAACACAAAAAAAGGTAATGGTGCTCAAGCCACAAGCCATTTGGTATACCACACTCAATTCGAGATTTTTAAAATGTGCAAAATAAGAAAATTTATTCCTTGAAATACGGATTGGGTGAGAAAATTAAGGAAATTCATTTCCCTAAAACCTCATGAAGAGAGGAAACTAAGGGAATTTATTTCCAACAGATAAGGTGAGAAAAGTAAGGAAATCTTGATTTCCTGTGTTATACCAGTCCCAGATGGGTATACCACTTAATATAGTTTTTTTTTTTTTTCAAAAATTAATACTATTTGGGACTGGAAAGTTGATTTAGAAAACCAGCACAGTATTAAAAAGGAAGTTGATTTAGAAAACCCAATTACAAAGTTACAACATTAAAAAAAAAAAAAAAAGAAAAAGAAGAAAAAGAAAATAAAGGACAACTGATTTAGTATTATTTTGCAAAAACACCATTTACCAATTTCAGTTGCAGACTTGTCAAAAACACCTCGTTTTCTATTGTTCTCGGCAACCGTTGACAAAACCCAGAATCCCCGTTTCCCTGCTTTACAAGTCTCTCTCTCTTTGTTCTCTGTTCAGGTAAATAAAAAGTGTTCTCTTTCCCAGATCTGTGCTTCGCTCATATCCTGTATCACACATTAGATTGCCGTTGATGCATTTATTCCCATTTTAGTGTTTTTGTCATATGCGTGAGATTGTCTGGATTCTGGATGGTAAATTTTGTAGTATCTGGCTACTTAGATTTATGCTTTTCTCTTGTTTCAAGTTTCCAACTTTTGCTCATGGAACCAGTAGTTACGTTTTCTGATATCGACCCATCATTTCTGTGTTTCTGATTGTAATGCAGAGTGGTGCTTCTCTAGTGATTGACCCTCTTTGGCTGGAATTCTGATAAGGAGCTGTGTGTATTGGAGTGGCATAAATGTGAACACTTTTGGAGGGTTTCTCTGCCACTTCAGTGCTGGTGAAGTGTCTTGTGAATTCTGTCTCTTCAGGTGCTGGGTTTCTTTTTCTTGTAAATTGGGCACCTAAAAGAGATGATTGGTAGAAAGAATATAGGGCGAGCTTCGCCATTGCTTTTGGTGCTTATTACTCTAGGATTTTTCTTTGCAACGTATAACTTGTTGACTTTGGTATTGCAATATACGGGTTCTAGTTCTGGTGATGGATCAGAGTTGTCTTATGATCCCATTACCCGGATGCCAAATGAGGCCAGGAAATTAGGGAAGTCGAGTCCCAAATACCATGTTGCACTTACAGCAACGGATGCCCCTTATAGTCAGTGGCAATGCCGGATTATGTATTATTGGTATAAGAAGATGAAAGACATGCCAGGATCAGATATGGGAAAGTTCACGCGTGTGTTGCATTCGGGTAAACCTGACAATTTGATGAATGAAATCCCAACTTTTGTCGTTGATCCTCTTCCGGAAGGCTTGGATCGGGTGAGAATTTGGGCTTCTAGCTCTTCAGTTGCTTATTTGCCTTTTACATTTGTATTATTTTCCTGTTAATTTGGTGTGGTGTCAGCTGGAACTTGCTAGGCTGTGGTCAATCTGCCATTTATGCCCTGCTCATTCTTACCCTAATAATAATGTGAATTCACAATGTTGTATTTTAAACTGGAAAAGCAGATCATGGAAATGATTCTGCATGTCTCCAAATACCATTCTCAGACAATCCAATCAGCAAATCCTGAAAAGACAGTATCCAAAACTCCAATAAACCATCATATCTAGTTCTCAAAATATTCTTACTTGACCCTCACTATTGTCATAGTGCAACGTTCATTTGATTTTAGCAACAGTCAATGTTTGGAGTTCTGAGATAATCCATTTGCCATATGAGTTTCACTACCTTTAGCAATTTATATTCTGTGTAAATAGTCACTGCTTCCAAGTGTAGTGCTCTAAAAGATTTGTTATTTACATATTTTATCCACTTATGCCCCATCCAGGGTTACATTGTCTTGAATAGGCCGTGGGCTTTTGTGCAATGGCTGGAGAAAGCAACAATAGAGGAGGAGTGAGTTTCTAAGGCTCCGTGTTTCAACTCTGCTTTACTCTTGTGGTGTTGACATCTGAAAGCTAATTCATCTTATGTGATGCAGCTATGTTCTAATGGCAGAGCCTGACCACATATTTGCCAATCCCTTGCCTAACTTGGCACATGGAGATAATCCAGCTGGATTTCCTTTTTTTTATATTAAACCTACTGAACATGAGAAAATCATCAGAAAGTTTTATCCCGAGGAGAAAGGTCCTGTTACTGATGTTGATCCAATTGGTAACTCTCCAGTAATAATTAAAAAGGTACGACTCTTTTTGCCGCTGTAGGATCAACATGGTTATCAGGCTGTTAATATATGACCATGATTGCAGTCACTTTTCATTTCATTTTGATGGATTGGGAACTTGGAAAGCTTCGAATATGATTTTAAACACAGTTGGAGTTCCAGAAGTTGCTAAGCATTTTTAATCTAGTCACTAATCCTCAGACATCTAAATACTTGTTGTCCCATTGTTACAAACTATTTGACATCTAGAATATCATTGCTGCAGCTATGTTATTTCTTTCACTTTGAACAATTATATTACTATTTCAGGCCCTGCTAGAGGACATTTCTCCTACATGGGTGAATGTTTCATTAAGAATGAAAGATGATCCAGAAACTGACAAGGCTTTTGGTTGGGTGCTAGAAATGTGAGTAGTAATCTTTTCTTTTTGAGTAAATGGATTTAGAAATTGAATGCCTCAATAAACCCTTTAACGTTCTGGTACATCTGTTGGAAAAAGGTACGCATATGCAGTAGCATCAGCATTGCATGGAGTGCGCCATATTCTTCGGAAGGACTTCATGCTACAGGTATTGATGATAAAATCTCGCACTATTTACTAATTCTTTTAGTTCCAAATAAAGAGCTACATCTTTCTTTGTGTTTTAGCCGCCATGGGATTTGGAGGTTGGGAAGAGGTTTATCATCCATTACACTTATGGATGTGACTATAACATGAAGGTAAGGGAACCTTTGCTCTCTATCCATTTCTCTCTCCCATGTTGTTGTATATAACTTTGGTTGACATTAACTGTTATCTTTCATTCTTATTTTTCAATGCCCTTTTTCGCCTGCTTTGCAAGTTTGTATTTAGTTGGTCAGTAATATGTGAGCCTTACTTGTAAAGGGAGAATTGACATACGGGAAGATTGGAGAATGGCGATTTGATAAGAGATCCTATCTCAGCGGTCCTCCTCCAAGGAACCTCTCCTTACCCCCACCAGGAGTTCCTGAAAGTGTGGTATGTCCTTAAATTCCTTTTTCATATTACGGTCTGGGAAATCTTAATTTGGAGACATGACTGTTGCGAGTTCCTTTTGCTATTGGAACTGTTACTGTGAGTTTGATGAATATCTCTGCGAGTAAAACTTTTTGTCCTTTAAATTCCACACTGGAGCTCATCATTTATGGACAAAGCAAATGGTAGCTTAGTTAAGGTTCTTTTCTTTTATGATTGTAATAGCTGGCCTTTATGACCGACTCAGAAGGGTCCTCTGAAATGCACATACATTTTTAAACAAATGAAATTCCAAAAACGAAAAAATCTGGTGAAGGAAGCCTTAGGTATGATTAGAGAAGATTAGCTAACAGTAAAATGAAAGTAGGCTTTGAAACCGTCATTCATTTTGGAGAGGGTGCATGTGGGCATTTGGATTCCTCTGTTCAAACGAAAATAGCTTTTAAATGTATCCATGGGCAATGTATGCTTCTGAATTTATTTTTTTTTTCTTCATCCAAGAGTATGATAAGAAAGCCAATTTGCTTAACTCTGTATGAGATTGACTTGGGAGGAGGATGATTCAATCTAATTGTATTCGTGCTGATTCTTGAGAAAGCTACTCATGTATAAAATTGAAAGCATCGCTACTGTCTGCAGGTGAGACTCGTAAAGATGGTGAATGAGGCTACTGCTAATATTCCTGGCTGGGATTCGGTAAAGAATGCCTGAAACCAAAAGTCAACGTAACATCGTTGATCCTTTATTGGTACAACAGCATCCTCCCCAAGAGATTCATTCATACTATCTACAGGATAAAAAAGGGTGTGGTATAGACAGAAAGATAGGTAAGCTTTTAGAACTCGAAGGAAGAGTCTTTTGCTTGACACCTGCAAATTGATCATGAAGACGTCTGAATTCTTTTTGTACACATCTGCTACACTTGAAATTAGTGATCAGTTTTGATTTTTAAATATATCAGGCCGGCAAGTGTCAACAGAAATTTCTTTGTTGTCCGTTACTCTTCCTCTTTAGAAACAACAGTGCAGTAAGTGGGAAGTGGGTCTTGTTTCTGGCTGACTGAAAGGCAGCAATTCGTAGCTCAAGTTAAGGAGCATTTGTACAAATATGTGTTAAGCCAGGTTACGTAACCAAGAAGTCTGAGATTATAAATTGGTCGTTTGATTTGTGCAAGTTTTATATAAAAGGAGTCTGCTTTTTGGGAGTTTTCAAGGTATTAGTAACTTGAATTAAAACTCAGTACTACTCAGAGATTCTTATTCTTTTTGATACCCATTACCCATCACACTCTTCCAAATCTAAGCTAATCCAATGTGTTGTTCTTTAAATGGTTTTGCGTTGGCTTCTTTTTTATTTTTTTGGTTTTAGAAGTACATTCTAGAAATTATCCAGATCTGCGAACCTCCACTTAAATTGAAACCATGACTGTAAGGGAGATGGAAGATGTCACTATACTATGGCTGGTTTTGTTGGTTTTGCATGGTTAACGTGGACTTGATAATCAAGCCATATAAATTTTGAGAAACATAGTTTATTATCTAACCATTACTGCTATAGATACAATCAATAACAAATTTTTCTTGTAAAAAGCTTTGAGATAAATCTTGTCATGGATGGTTGGTCACCGGTTTGCGCGATCGTCTAGTGGTGAGGGAAGGCCTCATTTGAACAATTTGTTCCTCGTCAACCCCCATTTTCTTAGCAAATGCTCCTGCTTCAAGAAAACGCTTCACCGCATCTTCCATGTAATCATTCCCTTCCCTTACTGTCATTTTCTTTCCTATCCTTCGAGGGTAACTCGTCAATATATTATCACCTCTTAGAACTGCTGCAAGCTGCACTAGCTCCTGCTGGAATTCAGTGAGCTGTGCTTCTTCCTTGGCCTCGGTACGCCTGATCTGGGTCGGAGTTGGAAGTTGCACTGTTCAGGCCAAGACCAAAAAAGAAAAAACAGAACACAATAAGTTGTTAATCATAAGGGACTAATTAAGGAAGTCATTTATAAACTTTGGTAAACACAGAGGCTAAGTGTGGGGGTGACTAATTAATTAATTTACTTGGGCAATCAGTTCTGGGCTGAGTACGGGTCTGAACAACGGCTTCAAAGGTTCCAGCCCATTCGTCTCTCTTGGTAAGGAAAGAGGTCAGGTTGTAGAGCTTCTTCACTGTTGCGGGAATGGACGAGTGCTCGTATTCTGATGTTGGAAATGGTGACCCTTTGGGCCCATGAACAACTGCATGCACAATATTACAGAAAGTTTTAATCAAATTGTCAGTAGTACACAGAATATCCTTCCAGGCTATTCCATTTCTGGGTTAGGTTCTTAGCTGCTACTAGTTTTAAGATAATGACAATAGTAACAAAGTTTTGGTCAAACTAATTAAGAATGTCTGTGTCGCTTTTAAGAAATGGAAAATTAATTAATATCTTCAGGAAAAATATATACATATAACATCTTTTAGGGGAAAAATCTATGGAATCTTTAGGTAAAAAAAAAAAAAAGAAAAAAGAGAGAGGGGATGAGACAATGCGTAAAGCGAGTATCATCATCAGTGACTATAGTGTTTTTCTCTTGTACGCATAAGACTTTAAGAATCAACACCACTAGGATCCTTTTTGTTCTTTTGTTTCCACTTTAATTTGACACCTTTTGGTTGCACGAATTAGCTCATCTTCTTTAATTTAAGGTACTTTCTTCAGCATCAAGCTGCCAACTACTCAGGCTGTTTTCAACAATTTTTTTGGCGGTGCCATAAAGAATTCTGTCTCCAGGTTACCAGGTAACCACATTTTCTGGCTAAAGGGAAGTATCCTCAAAAACATCCCAACCAAACCCCATCTATTATCTCGCCTCGCCATTAATATGAGAGTTTGTTGAGAAAAGAAACAAAAGTGGCACCACTTAACTTACTCATGCCACCTTTGCTAGATTTTGTTTGGTTCCCTAGCTTGCCATCAAAGATTTCATGTATTATGCATTGACAGTGAAGAAGGAAGGAAAACCCCGGAAAACAAAAACAAACATCTTCACCTATCTCACCATCTCTCCTAAGTAGTTGATGAGGGACAGGGCACACAGATTTTTGCGGGGAAGGGATATATGGGACTGATTTTTTTCTTTTTTTCTTGGCTTAAATTAAAAGCTCTTTTAGGTTGTCATATATAGAACGCCACACAAGCAAAGATATGTAAGTTGGATAGATATTGTCGTCCTTGAAAAAAAAAAAACTATACTATTACTCAAACTATACCATATGGGTATTAAAACTGCATATGCACTCATAATTAATGATGGTTTCCCTCTCATATTTCTTTATATTTTTTCATTTTAAAAATTCCTAAGTAAATATAAATACCAAATATACATGCCAAGTACATTTTCAGCACCGTGGAATTTGCCGTCCTTCTTACACAGATTTAATGGATTGTGATCAAATTGTTCAGCCAAGTGAGGACCAATTAATTAACCATGTAGAATAGTTTTAGCTGCTATCTTATGATGATAACCAATAATTAAAAAGAGCATCTCTAGTTCACAATAATTGCAAGTTTTCTCCTAATTATCCACAGGATTCAAAATAATTATGTGCTAGCAAAGGAAAAAAAAAAAAGAAAGAAGAAAGAAATTAAAGGCATGCATGATTGCTTACCTGTACCCTTCTCAATCCAAGGTGAGATGACGATGGTGGGGACCCTAACTCCCAATCTATCAAACTTGAATAAGAACGGCTCGGGCCCCACGATCCCATCAGGACTAGGAACTCCATGCACAGGTGTAGGGACATGATCATAGAACCCACCATGCTCGTCATATGTGATCACGAATAGAGTTTCATTCCACTGTGGGCTAGCCCTCAGTGTCTCATACACCTGCACCCAAATAAATAACCCCCACATTTATCAAAAATCAAAATCCTCCTATACTACTACAGGATAAGAAAAGAACAAAAAAATATATATATATCTTAATTATTGTATTATGATCAAGAGAGTGAAAAGAAAGAAATTTACGTCTTTGACGAACATTTGGCCCTGATACACATCATGGGAGGGATGATCATCGTTGGCGGGCGCAATTTTAAGGTCCATGTAACGCTGCTCCACCACGACATAGCGAGGGAGCTTGCCGCTTCGTGCGTCTTTCTTGAAGGAGCCGTAGGGGTGGAACTTTGAGATGTATTTGAGCTTCCTCAGGTTCCTGTAGAACAATGTGGCCGGAATATTCTGGTAGTATATTCCCCATGATATCCCCGCATCCTCCAGGTTCTCAAAGATTGTTCTTTGCGGGTAACCCTTCGCCAGCAGAGCCGGGATATTGCTGGTGGCTCCCGCTGAAGTCCCCGAATGAACGAACAGTCGGTTGGGTTGTGTGGACGACGGCACCGACGCAAACCACCTTTTTTTTTTTAATTATTTTTTGAGAAAGTTTAATAGTGTTATAAAAATAAAATACTTAATGCACATCCCGTATTGAAAAATTTTGGACCAAAATAATTGAATGAATAATAATGGATCTTCACTAATAGTAATAAATTTAATTTCTTGATTATATGACAAATCTGTTGGTAATGGTATTGTCTTCCCTTCATAATTTTATCTTATCTTTAATTTCTTTTTAATGAGGGTTTATAATTTTGTTTCTATCTTTCACTCATGCATTGCCATATCATATCTGTACATAATTGCTGAGAACCAAAAGAAAATTCAAAAAGGGTAATTTCCTTAACCACTGTATATTGTGTATTTGTAGGATAATAATAAAACACCGGTTTGACAAAAAAAAAAATGAAAACACCGGGAAGTGAAAATAAATTCAAAATTCACGTCATCTGTAAATCAGGGGAGAAGTGTGACAAGAGGTTTTTGCTACACGAGGGAGGGAGGTGTAAGCTTAGCAGGCTATTTAACTTTATTTTGATAAGAGTTGGGGCCTACTTCAATAATTATAAGAGTAAAGGAGGGCCTTCTAGATACTTAAGCTATACATACACAGGGAGGGGCTGTGCCCGATTAATGACATTCTTGGTTCATAGTTTTCAGCCTTTCAAAAAAGGTTGACAACACCTATGTGAACATGCCTATTAATACTGCCAGATCCAACCAATTTTGCTTTTGAAAAAAAAAGTACTACTACTGGAGAAGAAACAAAGTAGTAAAACCCACCAAATTAAGATTCTCCAAAGTAAGATATGCCCGAAACATCAACATAAGTCCCCGTGGGATTAGGATTAATTTAATTAAACACGTACGTATAAGAAATAAACTTTCCTAATTAATGTCCAACAACATATTACAAATTTGCAATCTTGGAAGATGAGAATTAACTGGCGAACTTTAATTAAAAGGATTGAGGGAAACAAAATGGACCTCCATGGAGTAAGTAAAACATACCTGTCAAACACAGCAAACTCGGATACAAGAGTCTTGTACACAGCCACGGAATCAGGATTAAACCCATTCATCACATCTCGAGACATGTTCATTGATGGGTCCATAGAGAAAGCCTGTTGGGCAAAGCCATCCATGGGAGGAGGGTCCTTAGAGATGTCACTAGACCCAAATATCTGCTCCCTTATAGCTTGGAAAGAGTGGCCTGGATCAGGGTCTACATACTGCGCTTGGTTGTTGAATGTGAATTTTTGTGACCTTGGATCACTTACGTTCAATAGGTTGGATTCAGTGCCATCCACGCCATTGATTTCAGGGTTCAGTTTCTTCATCCACCCAAGCATGTGGTCGAAAGAACGATTTTCCATTACTAGTACAACTATGGTCTTTATTGGACTGGCGTGGGTTTGGCCATGGAGGAGTACCATGAGGAGGAGGAAGAGGAAGGTGGCGGTGGTGGCGGCTGGTGAAGGTGGCTTTCTTCCGGTGATCGACATTTTGGGTTGCATGGGGAGATAAGGATAGGCTAGAGGTGATTTCTTTTGGTTGTGGGGCGCTATACTGACAATTTTCCGAGTTCAAGCCCGTGAATTATTTATAGCGAGATCCTTCTGTGGACAGTTGGTGTCTTCATTGCAAGTGTTTTTGCCTTTTGTCTGCTTTTGCTATCCAATTCTATTTTTATTATTGTTATTTACCCAATTTGGTTGTTTCCTTTCTTAAAAAATAAGAGTAATTAGATTGGGATAGAATGCATTTTATAGCCGACACAAAAAAAAAAACCAGATAACTAAAAAATCTCGTCTAATTTCCTCATAACAGCTAGTCACATATATTTATCTTATTTATTTGTTTTCTGTTTCATATTTAAACTTACTATGTATTTTACAGTACACATGTATCGTGTGGAATCAGCCACAAGAAAGGATATAAATCTCCAGTTTGGTATTAATTTTGTGTGTAAGAGATAGAATTCATTTATGGGCTAGATGGAGGGTGTAATATATACGCAATATCTAGAGTTATGACGTCAAACTAAATTCGTTCTACAACCGAATACAATCCATGCTTTGACTTAATTTCCATGGATAGATTCGGTGGGTTCGTAGCAATTCTCAGTGGGATCCAGAACAAGAAAGCCTGTATCTTCTTCTTTTGTTTTTTTTTTTACACTTGAACCGATCTGGGAAGTAATTTTGGACACCGCCATTTTCCTAGAGGAGCTTACTTGGCAAATAAAAGAACAGCGAGGATTATAATATTAGCAACAGTTTTACAGGTGCTTTACCAAATAAGTTATTATGGAGGAGATAAGCATTCCCAAGAATAGATTGATAATTGGCTGCCTATTGTAATGTCCTTGAAAGATTTGATGATGCCGATTTCCAAAAGTGTTACCACTTAACAAACTTACATTACATGTAAGCAACAGCATATATGTTACTAGCAAAGAACGCATCTACATTACATCTGTGAAAATGATACGCACGATCTCCTTGCAAGGCATGCCTCCGCACTTTGAGGTGGACAATTATCTTATATTTTAGAAGCCCATTAGAGTCTGACCCAGAAAAAGAATATGGAATCTCGGGCACCACCTTTCATGTTCTGGTGTGGAGTGGATTTTTCCTTTTTCCATTATTAAAAGATATGGATGGACAGACGTAATAGGAAGATCTCCATCAACCACGTAGATCAGAATTATTGACAGAATATACCTCGTTTCCTTTTTGTATAATTAATTTTCCTTTTAATTTTTTTCCTTCTTCAAGATGTGCTCTGGCAAATGAGTCTGCAGTTCTTAATATGTCAACACGGAAAACTTATCGTTGGAATTGAACGTGCATTAGATAAGACACTCCTTACTAGTAGTAATAAGGAAGTTTTGCTGGCAAGATGGCTTAATTGAGTAGATAATTATCAGGGCAGTGCTATTTATCCTACAATAGTGCAAATTTAATGCCCGTTGAAAAAAGAAGCAGGCATGTGTCTCACAAGGGTGGGTGTCAACCAAAGCGTTTATACCTTAACAACAAGTGCTTGGTACCTAACTGGGTACTAATGGTAGCTTGTTAATATTGACAATTGGCCCAGTACTTTCACACATAGACCAAAGACATAAAATTATTTCATGTAATCTTATCCCCACACTCCAAATTATTAATTCCACATACTTTGGATATATATTTTTTTTTGGGGTTGAAATCAATCACAAAAGGGATCAAGAATCTGTGATTTTCGTTGTTGAGAGTAGACTGCACTCTCCATCTAAGTTCAATCGACTACTACGGCCTCCTTTTCGTCTCTCTCGCCCTACGACAACTTCTTTTTCTATCAGCACTGCACTCCCTTGCACATAGCCTTCCGACTCTCCCCCAGCTTTGGCTTCCTTTGAAACCATCTCGACCGTTATTTGTCTCAGCTTCCCTTTTATGTTGGGTCCCGACCCGACTTTGTTTTCCATTTTAAAGAGGCTCTGCCTCGATTGTGATCACGCCATCTTCGTCGTCGGGAAGGTTGATAAAGTGTTTTAAGTGTTGAGTTATGGTTAAAGATGAATTTTCTTAAGTTCTTAGTATTGTATATATTTCCTTCAAATGAGGAGCACATAATTTAATGAAATTATGGGGTTTTGTTCGTATAAATCTCTTGTTTTTAATGACAAAATCAATTTCATTATACTTTTCCTCTTCGTTTTTTTTGGTCACTTTGTGGTGCTCAAATCCTGATTGCAGTTATTTGGACGTGATTTGTTTTTAGTATCACTTATCACAACTCACAAGAATTTTGTTGTTGATGAACTTGAAGATAAATAGGTATGTATTATGGATTCCCAGATCAATTTTTTGAATTTTATGCTTGTTTGTTTCTTTTAAGAATGAGACGATTGGTATGTATTTTACTCAAATTTAAAATTTAAGGGACTCACAATGTCAATCTTACATGACCAAAAATTACATGCTAATTGCTAAGCGACCATTACAATGGGGAAGAATGTCGTTTTCTGGTGCTGTTCTTTGCCCAAATGCGGGTAGCATGCCACATTAGCAATTGCCACGCCACTTGCCAGGGGCCTATGATTAGTTTTACCATTTCGACAAAAAGAAAAAATACCATGAAAAATTAAGGTATATATAAATGATAAAGAAAAAATTAAGGATGTACAATTGACGAAAATGAGAAAATTTGGATACCGAATACACCAAACACTAATTGAACTTTTGAGCAAGGTTAAGAAGCTTGTTGAATTGGAAGTTTCGATATCAAGGTCCAGTGGAATGGTTTGTAGCCCAAGAAATAACCTAATCCGAAAAGTCATCCTACTGTTGGAACATCAGGAAGTAGAACCTCCAGTATTACCTAAGACTTCCATAGAAAACAGCTTCCTAGAACAGAGCTAGACCAAACAGTCTAAGACTTCTATAGAAAATGCATTAAGAATATATTTTTGCAGCTCCAAGTTCATGAAGCAGTACCGCGGCATAAAAGACTATCTAGTCGAGTAAAGGACATTCGTAAGTCCAATAAAAAATTCGTCAATAAACTAAATATAACCACAAAAAGAATCAAGAAACTAAGCCCAACATTGCAATACCAGGGACCTGTCGAATTCCTTTCCGAGTATGAATCCCGAACAAAAAAGAGCACCATGGGAATTCTTTTTCTTTTTAGCTTCATCTAGATATTAACTTAGTCTAGTTTAAGCGGAATTACTTTATTCTACTTACTAAAAGTTAAAACTCTCCCGATATTGCTTTTCTCTGTTTAAAACCTTATTTAAGATCTTCTCCATTCATACAAACTCAAACTTAAAGACCTCACTTGAGACGACCAATCTCAACCATAGTCTTTTCCTTTTCTTCCTTTGCTATAATTCTAGCTCTTCTTACTACCACACCATCTTTTTTTCCTAACTAAATTTACTCAAATCTAGCCACTATTTCTCTCTACCGTTTTAGTGAGATAAATCTCTTCAGTTGTAATTGATTTCTAATTTTCATTTTCAAAGGAACTAGTCTCATCCTTATGTGAGAGTTGGTTTTGAGCTTCTTCACAAAAAAGGTTACTCTTCTATTAGATTTAGTGTAACGCTCCTAAATATTTTTATTTACGGAAAATTACTTAGAAAGTCTCCTTTTGGGGTATTTAGATTTGATTGCAATTTAAAATTTTTCTTATAAGCTTCTTCACTCCATATTGTTGAATAGTGGTGTTTTGTTTTGAATCCCACATTGGTTGAGAAGTGGGTTTGGAGAGTTTTGTTTTGTTATAAATAGAACTCCCCCTTCCCTTAGTTAAACATCCCAAAATTAGAGTATAATTGTATTCTAACAATTGTACTAAATACTTTTCTTTTCCTAGTAAAAAGAGCAGGCCCTTTTCTAGTGGTGCTTCGGAGACGTAGGCAAAATTGGCCGAACTCCGTTATCAATTTTTGAATGTGTTCTTTCTTCCGTCTTTATTTTCCGCATTTGTTTATTTTGCTTAGTATTCAACATTGGCCGGCTAAGCCGCCTTATCTCTTTGTTGGCTGGCAAAGCCGCCTTGTTCTATTTTGTTGGCTGGCTAAGCCGCCTTTGTTGGGTATAGGTTGTGAATTAAAATACTGTGCAAGTGAGTCCTGTCTAGGAGGCTGGATTTTAAGTGAACCACTGTTCCTCCAGTCTTTCCTGGGGATTTATCTTGGAATGATAATTCTGTCTAAGAAGATAGGCTAGGCCATCTTTCCTGGGAATTATCGAATCAGTTCAATTCACTAGTTTGTTGTAGTGGGGAATTTACCCGAGTTTCCCCAACAAGTGGTAGCGGAGCCGAAGGTTTGTCCTTTGGGCTATTTGAAATTGTTGAATACTATCTTTCGATTTTGTAATGGCGGAAGCAGGTTCAAAACAGGCTACATCAAGTACACAGTCAGGAGAGATAGTTTCCACATCCAGATGGTCGAGGATCCCAGTATCTAGTTCGAAGCTTGCTGTGGAGATATTTGACGGTTCCGGTCATTTTGGCATGTGGCACTGTGAGGTCCTTGACTCGCTATTCCAACAGGGACTTGATGTTGCTATTGAAGAAGAGAAACCTGACGATATCAATGACAAGGAGTGGGCCGACGTAAACAAGTTGGCGTGCGGAACAATTCGATCATGCTTGTCCAGGGAGCAGAAATATGCATTCAAAAATGAAGTTTCTGCACACAAACTGTGGAAGGCATTGGAAGATACTTTCTTGAAGAAGAGTGGTCAGAATAAGCTTCTAATGAAGAAGAGACTGTTCCGGTTCGAGTATCGATCAGGTTCTACGATGAATGAACACATAACTTTGTTTAAAAAGTTAGTAGCAGACCTGTTCAATTTGGATGTTATATTTGACGACGAAGACTTGGCTTTGATGCTGTTATCTTCTCTTCCCGAAGAGTTCGAGCACTTGGAGACAACATTACTTCATGGGAAGGAGAATGTATCCTTAGAGGCTGTATGTTTGGCTTTGTACAGTCATGAGTTGAGACAGCAGGACAAAATGAAGAGTAAAGCAACTACAGCAGATGAAGCTTTAGTGGCTAGAGGACGACAGCAAAGCCAGTCAAAGGGGAGAAGAGGAAGATCCAAGTCAAGAAGCAGAGTTGCCAAAGATGAATGTGCCTTTTGTCATGAGAAAGGGCATTGGAAGAAAGACTGTCCGAAGTTGAAAAAGAAGGAAAAGACTCCACAAAATGCAAATGTTACAGAATACAAGAGTGATGCAGAGTCAGATACTTCTTTGGTTGCTTCACCTTCAACATCACATGTTGATGAGTGGATTTTGGATTCTGGTTGCACCTACCATATGTGCCCCATTCGGGATGGTTTTTTGACCTTGAAGAGCTCAATGGCGGGGTTGTTTTCATGGGCAATGACAATCTATGTAAAACAGTCGGGATAGGTTCAATCAAGCTGAAAAATCATGATGGATCCACCAGAATTTTGAGAGATGTTCGATATGTTCCAGAGTTGAAGAAGAATCTCATTTCTTTGGGGGCCTTAGAATCAAAAGGCCTAGTTGTCACTATCCGAGATGGAATTCTTAAAGCAACATCAGGAGCATTGGTGATGTTAAAAGGTGTGAGGAAGAATAATCTGTATTACTATCAAGGTAGTACAGTAATTAGGGTAGTTGCAGCAGTAACTTCTGGAAGCAAGAAGGATGCAGAGGCAACGAAGCTGTGGCATATGCGTTTGGGACATGCTGGTGAAAAATCCTTGCAGATTCTTGCCAAGCAGGGAATGTTGAAAGGTACGAAGACCTGAAAATTGGAATTTTGTGAGCATTGTGTTCTGGGAAAGCAACGAAGAGTGAAGTTTGGCACTGTTATCCATGATACTAAGGGGATTTTAGACTATGTGCATTCAGATGTGTGGGGACCTGCCAAGACTCCATCCCTTGGAGGTAGACACTATTTTGTTACTTTTGTTGATGATTTTTCCAGAAGAGTGTGGGTGTTTACAATGAAGAAGAAGGATGAGGTGCTTGGGATTTTCCTTAAATGGAAAACTCAGGTTGAAAACCAGTCAGGAAGGAAGATTAAAGTTCTCCGAACAGACAATGGTGGAGAATATACGAGTGATCCTTTCTTGAAGATATGCCAAGATTGTGGCATAGTTCGGCACTTCACAGTCAGAAAAATACCACAGTAGAACGGGGTGTCAGAGCGTATGAACAAGACATTAGTGGAGAAAGTTCGTTGTATGCTGTCTAATGCTGGGTTAGGCAGAAACTTTTGGGCTGAGGCTGTGACATATGCTCAACATCTTTTTAATCGATTGCCACATTCTGCTTTAGGTGGCAAGACCCCTTTAGAGGTATGGTCTGGAAAACCTGCTACAGATTATGATTCTTTACGTGTGTTTGGCTCCACTGCATACTACCATGTAAATGAATCAAAGTTAGATCCACGAGCAAAGAAGGCTCTATTTATGGGCCTTAATGCTGGAGTGAAGGGATACCGCCTTTTGTTGTCTAGAGGCAAAGAAGACTATTATCAGCAGGGATGTTACCTTTGATGAATCTGCCATGTTGACCAAGGTAAATCCAGAAGAAGCTGGTGGTACTTCACAGCAGGTGGAGTGTGTATCAAAGCAGGTGGAGTTTGAGCCTAATATGGTGATCCCAGCTAAGAGCACCAATGGTGACTCCCAATTGACAGAGGAAGAGTCAGATGAAGAAGAGGTTCCGACCCAAGAACCTACGCAGCAGTTCGAGTCAATTGCCACTAGTAGACCAAGACGAGAAAGGAGAAAACCAGAACGTCTCATTAAAACGGTGGCCTATGCACTTCCAGTCATTGATGATGTTCCTTTCACTTTTTCAGAAGCCATTCGGAGTTCTGAAAGTAGTAGTTGGAGAGAGGCAATGGAGGAGGAGATGAAATCTCTTTCGAAGAACAAGAAATGGAAGTTGACACAACTACCGAAGAGAAAGAAGGCAATTGGATGCAAATGGGTATTTGCTAAAAAAGAAGGATTTCCTGACAAGAATAATGTTCGCTACAAGGCAAGATTGGTGGCTAAAGGTTATACTCAGAAGGAGGGAATTGATTATAATGAGGTATTTTCTCCAGTTGTGAAGCATTCCTCCATTAGAATTCTGTTGGCCTTGGTAGCGCAGTTGAATTTGGAGCTAGCTCAACTTGATGTGAAGACTGCATTCTTACACGGTGACTTGAAGGAGGAAATCTATATGAGTCAGCCCGATGGATACAAAGCTGCTGGTAAAGAAAATTGGGTGTGCAAACTAGACAAGTCATTGCACGGTTTGAAGCAATCACCAAGATAGTGGTACAAACGATTTGACAAGTTTATGTTGGGTCAGAAGTACACAAGGAGCAAATACGACCATTGTGTGTATTTGAGAAGACTACAAGATGGGTCCTATATCTATCTACTCTTATACGTTGATGATATACTGATAGCTGCAAAGAGCAAAGTTGAAATTGACAAGTTGAAGGCTCAGTTGAGTAGAGAGTTCGAGATGAAGGATTTGGGAAAAGCCAAGAAGATTCTCGGCATGGAGATAAGCAGAGACAGAGAGGGAGGCAAGCTTTGGCTGGCACAAAAAGAGTATTTGAAGAAAGTACTACAACGTTTTGGCATGAATGAAGGGTCAAAACCTATAGGTACTCCGCTTGCTCCTCATTTGAAGCTTAGCAGTCAGTTATCTCCGCAGACAGATGAGAACGAGAGTACATGGCAAAAGTACCTTATGCCAATGTAGTCGGAAGCTTGATGTATGTAATGGTGTGTACGAGACCAGATATTTCACAAGCTGTTAGTGTTGTGAGCAGATACATGCATGATCCTGGCAGAAGTCATTGGCAAGCTGTGAAATGGATTCTTCGGTATATCAAAGATACCGTAGACGTTGGCTTAATGTTTGAGCAGGATGAATCACTTGGTCAAGGAGTGGTTGGATATTGTGATTCTGACTATGCAGGAGATTTGGATAAGCGAAGATCGACGACGGGCTACTTGTTCACTTTAGCTAAAGCCCCTGTTAGTTGGAAGTCTACTTTACAGTCAACGGTGGCTTTATCTACAACGGAGGCAGAGTATATGGCTATTACAGAGGTTGTGAAGGAGGCAATTTGGCTTCATGGGTTGCTAAAAGACTTGGGGGTTGGTCAGAAACAACTTGTGGTGTATTCTGACAGTCAGAGTGCTATTCATTTAGCGAAGAATCAAGTCTTTCATGCACGGACGAAGCACATTGATGTTCGCTATCATTTTGTGAGGGAAATTCTTGAAGAAGAAGAGATACTTCTCCAGAAGACTTTGACTACAGAGAATCCTGCAGATTTGATGATCAAGGTGGTAACAAAGGCCAAGTTTGAACATTGTTTAGACTTGGTCAATATCCTGCACATTTGAGTTGGCGCCAGATGGCGCAAGTTGGAAGCACCACAGAGGCTGTTCTTTGTTTGATTGAGAAGATAGAGATTTGGTGGAACTACAAAACACCAAGGTGGAGATTGTTAAATAGTGGTGTTTTGTTTTGAATCCCATATCGGTTGAGAAGTGGGTTTGGAGAGTTTTGTTTTGTTATAAATAGAACTCCCGCTTCCCTTAGTTAAACATCCCAAAATTAGAGTATAATTGTATTCTAACAATTGTACTAAATACTTTTCTTTTCCTAGTAAAAAGAGTAGGCCCTTTTCTAGTGGTGCTCCGGAGACGTAGGCAAAATTGGCCGAACTCCGTTATCAATTTTTGAGTGTGTTCTTTCTTCCGCCTTTATTTTCCGCATTTGTTTATTTTGCTTAGTATTCAACATTGGCCGGCTAAGCCACCTTATCTCTTTGTTGGCTGGCAAAGCCGCCTTGTTCTATTTTGTTGGTTGGCTAAGCCGCCTTTGTCGGGTATAGGTTGTGAATTAAAATACTGTGCAAGTGAGTCCTGTCTAGGAAGCTGGATTTTAAGTGAACCACTGTTCCTCCAGTCTTTCCTGGGGATTTATCTTGGAATGATAATTCTGTCTAAGGAGATAGGCTAGGCCATCTTTCCTGGGAATTATCGAATCAGTTCAATTCACTAGTTTGTTGCAGTGGAGAATTTACCCGAGTTTCCCCAACACATATCCTATAAATATTATATGTATTCAATTTAAATTCTTTTCTAAAATTTCATATGAATTTTGATTGAATTTTATCTTAAAGTATTTAAAAGAGGAAAATTAGTTTCATAAACTATAAACTAAAGGATTTTGGATGTGGTTTTGAAGAAGAATTTAAATGGAACCTATGCATGTAAAACATAAGGTTTGGGCGCATTGTAGTCGAAACGACCGTGGTTTTGGAAAAGAGATGCATAAAATGACATGTGATGATGTGATTTGGCTTGAGACAGCTTGGAATGTGGCTAAATGACACCGTTTGATTGTGCTTGAGTTGGCAAGAAACCCATAGGGTTTTCCACCGAGTATTAATGTCTTATACTTCTCTCTCCTCATTTCTCTTTTATCCTCTCTGTCTCTCTCTATCTCTCTTTCATTTATATCCTTCTCTTCTCTCTTACTCTACTGAAATCTTAGCCACCATACTAGTCATCGCTTTTACCCTTCCTATTTCCTTTCTCTCTTCCGTATTCCTCACTCCTTATCCTAGAATCGAACCATCATTAACATGATAGTACGCGAACGACAGAGAAGAGTAGTGATAGGGTTTAGGTTCCAGCAAAGATGATATATTGAGGCCCATCAATGACGATAATCACGAGGCACGAAGGTGGTTTTTGTAGAGGATGGGCCGAACCGTTAACGGTTTATGCTATTTCATGTGACCTGGACAACGTGTTCTATTTTTTGGCAAGGCTAGAGCTAGTTCTAAGTTTTGCCGAGGGTTCCTTAACATCAACGACGAACGGTAAGAACCCGTCTCTTTTTCCATTGCTCTTCTATTTGATGGTTCAGATTGAGATTTTGGTGGTATAACCGAATCGATTTTGGGTTCTATGTATGCTCTTTGGCGAGGTTGTTATGGTCCGGATGGTGGTTGTGTTGTCAGCAGGATGATGGTAATGCTTGTTGTAGTAAGGTTGCACGGATCAGTGTCATGTGGAGGTTGGGTTAAGCACCAACGAGGTGAACATAGCTCCGACAATGGGTAATCGGTAAAGATCCATTCTCCTTATTTTTTTTGATACTATTGGGTTGTTTTTGGGGTGATTTGAGGTTTTTAGGTTGGATTTTATGTTATGCAGAGTTTATTGAATAATAAGGGTTAGGGTTTACTATGGGTGTTCGGATTATTGGTGTTTCAGGTTGTTGAGGTTGGATTTGAGCGGATTTGGGTTGAGCAGTGTACTTGTGTTTAGATGCTGGGTGTTTGTGGATTTTCAGACGATGTTCCAGAATCCAATGAGGCTTGGGTATTTCCTAGCGAGTAATCTTCAGAATTCGAATTGAAAACTTTTGGTAATTCCTTGACGATGGGCCTATAAATATTGGACTTGGATATAATTGACTATTAGGCTTAAGTGATAATAAAGAGCTTAGTACGATTGTGGGTTGTTGTCCTTTGTTGTTGCCGTTTATTCTTAGAACAGTTAATTCATGCATTAGACTTTATCTATTGGGTCAGGTTACATTGTATAGTAGAAAATATGTATTATTCGTGCATAATGACCTTAGATATTTTCTTTACCGTGCTTTGAGGCAATGTTATTAAGATTGATGTGATAATATGAGCCCAATAAAAGCAATTGGAATATCGGTGTAACGTCCCGGATTGACCACGGTCACTATAAACTAGCACATGACCTTTTCAACATACTTTATCCTTATTCACATGTTTTCGGAAAAAACTTATCAGGAGTTTACCCATTCTAGAACTACACCAAGCCAGCACGTTTAACTTTAGAGTATTGATGGAATGAGCTCTGAAAACGTAGATACACCTTGTTGATATAGTTAGCACTTATCAAACCATTTAAGCTATTCTCAATTATACAGTTCCATACTTATACAACCTCGAAATCACTTTATTTGAACTATTCTTAATTATATACATCCCCATACCCCTATAACTATGAAATCACCCAATTGTGTAATCTCATCCTTACACAGTCTTAAAATCTCTTATATTCTGATGTGGATTCGATTCATTCATGCGTCCCTCTGTCTAGAAGCCGCTTGTCCTAGCACTCCCTGGCACCGGTGTGCACTTCTCATACTCATCGACCCCAGGTGTCACATGCCTACCAGCTTCTGCTAGGTTCATTCCCGAACCCCGCACCGTACTAGGGGAGAACCTGGCTTCGATAGAAACTATAACGTCCTAACTTGATGACTGTTACTACGAACCAATATGGGACCTTTTCAACATATTTTTTCCTCTCTCATGTTTCCAGAAAAAAATTCCCAGGAGATCACCCACTCAAGAACTACTCCAAGCCAGTCACGTTTAACTTTGGAGTATTTATGGAAAGAGCTCCGAAATGGTAGATAGACCTCATCAATATAGTTAGTACCTATCAAACTATTTATATTATTCTCAATTATACAGCCTTATACCTGTAAATCTCAAAATCACTCTCTTTGAGCTATTCTTAATTACATAATCCCGTACTTATATAATTATAAAATTGCCTAACTGTGTAGCCTCATCCTTACATAGTCCCAAGATCTCTCTTATTCTGGTGTGAATTCAATTTATTCACGTGCCCATCCGTTTAGAAGCTGCTCCTTGCCCATGCACTCTCTAGCACTAGTGCACACTTCCCGATTTTATGGACCTCGGGTGTCACGAGAGGAACATGGAATGGCATCCAAATGGGATAGCCGAGTTGGGCTAAAACTGGGCTAGATATGTGGAGTTCGTACTTTATTTTTATTTGAAAAATATTAACATGATTTTAAAGGATTTCTAAAGTATCTTCTAAATGTCTTAAAGATGGTTCTAAATGGAAAGATTATTAAATTTTGATATACTTACTAAATGTTTAGGCTTAAAGGGTTATAACGGGCTGAAATAGGTAGTTGTGCACATGATGCCTATATAAATGCCTTGTCTATGTACACTCAAAATGGGTTACTGCGTATGTAACCAAAAGACCAAAAGGCTCTGGTGTAACAAGGAAACATAATATATGCATAAAGAGATAGCTTTTGATAGTTATTTTATAACTAAAACACTCTTCTCCACCTTCACACACAAATATATTTAAAAAATTCAACATAGTAACGGAGTAACGATGACGTGCACGGCGGCGCGGAGGAGTTCCGCGTGAGCAGTGACCGAGAGGAGAAGAGGTGACGACACTGTTCACCGTTTTTTTCTTTTCTTTTTTTCTATTTTTCTTTTCTTTTTTTCTCAGTTCTTATTATTTTTTTTATTTTATTTTCTTTTTTTCTTTTCTCTTTTTTTTTTCTTTTTCCTCTCTTTTTCTTTTCTTCTTCCTCTCTATTTTTTTCCCGGTTTTCTCTATTTTTTTTCTCCTCCTTTTTCCTTTCTTTTTTTCTCTCTTTTTTTTCCTCTCTTCTTTTCTCTCTTTTTTTTTTCTTCTTTTCTTCTTCTCTTTTCTTCTTCTCCTCTTCTTCCTCTGGTTTTGTCTTATACAGGTGCACAGGAGAAAGGCTGCGCCGCCTGCATAATTGAGCTCAATTATGTAGGTTTGGCTGCATATGGGGCGAGTCCAGACCGGACCAGAAAATAACTGCATACCCCCTTAGTTATTTTCTGGTGTGATTTTTTTGAGGATTTCGGAACCCGAAAAATACCAACTTTGGTCCGTAAAATCCACGGAAAAATTCCGAGCGGGGAAAAAACCTCGGTTTCGAAAAGCAACGCTCGATTTACCTTGAATTAATTACCCAAGATTAAATTCAAAGGTAAATCACTGTATAATGACTTTTACAGTCCCGATAAAAAATACAAATTTTTACCTGCGCTATTACAATATGAACCGATTTTGGGCTTCTCAATTGAAGAAAAAAAGATTACATGGCATGTATGTTGATATACATATTTAAGAAAGCTCCATAGTAATGGCATCCTTTGTTTAATGATTTCATTACTTTCTTTAGATTCTAATGAAACATTGTTAATTGGTGTATATATCTAAAGATCAGCGGGAGCAAATTAATTTTATTTATGTATATTAACAATATCTTGCTAGCTAATTATGATCTTGGTTTACTTATGAATTATAACCAAGAATTTCTTATCTATGAACTTTTGAATATATGATATACTTGAGACATTTTATGTGAGTGGAATTAAATATTCCATAATATAAAAAAATAATATTTTAATTTGTCTCAAGATGTGTATATCAATAAAGTTCTACACAAGTTCAAGGTATATAGATAAAGGTTCACGGAGTGATGTTTCAATTCAGGAGGGAGATTTTAATTCTCAATTAATGCATTAAAAATGAATTGAAACCTCACTAATTGGAGAATATTTCATGTGCATTCATTATGAGATGTCTAAAGTATGCATAAATTATGAAGCTTTAATACTCACATATAAGATGTCTGATCACATTAAAGTGATTAGATACTTAAATCCAAGTCTCACTGATTGTTGGACATGTTGAAGTTCGTGAATTGTTATTTGCTCATTTTAGATAAAAGAGCAATATGTTGGATGAATGTGACATAAATTGTCATTGTTATATCCACTTTTGGGGCTAGATTTATATAGCTTTTATAAAGCTAAATTTATGGATTATGGCTACATAATTTTATTTCAGGGCTTGGAATTGTCGACTGTATTGTCAAGTCGCTGAAAACTTACTGTAATAATGTTGTAGCAATCTTCTTCTCTGAAAGTTGATGTGTACTGTAAAGGTGGAAAACAAATTAAGTTAAAGTATATTATCGTTAAAGAAGAAATTCGGAAACAAAAGTGTCAATTAAACATACAAGTACTAAGTATGAGTATGGATCCAATAATAAGAGGGTTGCCACCTATGACATTTACATTAGATGTCAGTAAGAAGGGTGTTTATTGAAAATCCTCTTTTGATTGATTATAGTAATGTTATTGACACTTTGAGCTCTTGATGGATTGTTTCTGATTTATCTAATTCTGTCTAATTATGTTTGTATGCATACATGATAGTATATAAGGGTGCAGACAGAATTGGTCTTCATTGAAGACATAAAGTGGACCATGACGTTTAATTCTATTTTAAGTAAAGTAAGTATGGAACTAGTATGTGATACATGGAAGGAACCATGTTGCAAATAAATTAACACGGAACCGCTATGATCCTTATTAGTTTTTGCTTATTGTTGGGATGTTGATCATTTAAGTTATTTTGCACATTATGTTATTTGATCATTAAACGTATAATATCATATGTGCCAAGTGGGAGAATGTAAGAATATTTCCTTTTATGTGGCCCATATAATATTAGTTTTTATTTAATGACGTGGCAAAATCCTATTGGTCAACTATTAGGGTTTTCTAATAGGCACTTGATGGGGTGTATAAATACAATATTATGGAATAGGTCCTCTCTCTCTAGTCGCTTAACGTTTTGTTACACCATCTGGCAAACGTTGGAAAAAAAGACAGAGGCAAGAGAGAGAAATCTATCCCTCATGAAGGCATCAAGACAAATCAAGAGGAGATTAAGAGAATTTAGAAGACATTATGTTTGACTCACCAGGTATGTCTTCAACCTTATGTTATTAGTAGGAAATAATTAGTTCAAAGATCTTATGGGCATATTATGTTAATATTTGAATTAGAGATTAAATTATTATTTTTTGATCTCTGATTATTATGATTGTTCATGTTAATTATCTAACACTTTCTATAGCGTCAATACAGCTTGGACCCGAAAAACTCAGTTAGAAATTGGCAGATCCTTATGGTCAAGCCGTTTAGGAGTAGAGATGAACATTATATTTCCGTGTTATATTTGTTGTAAGGCTTGATTTTCTCTTAAAGAATACATAGTGGATGATATAGGCCCTGTTGCTTTTATATTGCAGTAGGTTAATTTCCTGGGCAACACAATGTCCTGCTTCCCACTCGAACCAACCAACACTAGTACGATGCTTTGGAGAGGAGTTACCATGTCTCTTTTTTTATTCTTTCGGTAAATGCCATGTCTCTCATTCTTTATTTTTTTGGTTTTACATGCCCCGTGTTTATTCAAATCATAGTTATCAACGTCAGCCTTTCGGGTCGTGGGTCATGACTCACTGGTCCAACTGACTTTAAACCATGGTTCAATATGATTGAACTAGAATAATAATTATTAATCGATATATATTAATATTTATCCTTAATTACACAATAATAAATAAATTTAAAGTCCAAAAATATAAATCTCTCAATAAATAATAAAATTTTGTGTAAAAATAGGTAAAAATTAGCGCGGTTTAACTCCTCTAAAAACCTAGATTGGGCTCCGGTCGCAATTCGACCAGTCGAATCAGCCGGGCAGATATAGTTCTGATAATTATGAATAAAAAACAATGCTTCCGAACTAATATTGGCTCACAAATACCAAATATTAACGTTGACCTCGTGGTTAGGATTAAATCCTACTATTAAACACCACAATCTGCATGAAAACACTCCATACTGCTAAGACTAACACATAAGTACATAAGTACTTATAAGCCCCTATCTTGCTCCTTGTCCATGCAGAGCAAAATGCATTTGCAGTCAAACGACCCGCAACATTTGTGCTCTAACCTCTAAGATGCTGTAAAAGAACAGTGTCGGACGAACATCTACTATTCTTTTTGACAAAAAAAAACAAAAAAAAGAAGACAATCTACCATTTTATTTCGCAATAGCAAAGTTGGACAAAGCAATAACCTAAAGAAATAAGTTCAAGAATGGAAAAAAATGTTGAACCATATGATAAAACGAAATTTTCCAAGCATGACAAGATTTCCTATGATTAGTTCAAAACCAGTAGATCAAAACCCACAGCCAAAATGGCAAAATGTAAGTTCGACATTTGAATTGGGTCACAACCAGAAATAAGCAACGTGCAACCACACAACAGGGAAAAAAAAAAAAATGCGGAGCAGCAAAACCAGGCGGATGCCCACTGCACAACTGACATGATTGTTCAGAACGGGAGTATTAGTATGGACCATGCAAATAACATGTATTGGCTACATTTTAAATTCCTTCTGGGGCAAAGCTAATGCCAGATTGATCATTTTTTGTTTCTGCAGATACCTACTGCAGGGCAACAGAGGGGAGATTTTTAAGAACAAATAACCGAAAATAAAAATCAAGTTAACCAAACAAAAAAAGAAACTTGCAACACCATTCCAACAAAATAACATTATTCCAAATAAAAGATGACAGTATAAAGTGCTAATAAATACGACACCAGACATAATGTCTCCCAGCATGCGAAGCAAATATTCAACAGATTATTCCCAGGAAGCAAGGATCTGACCGCAGATCCATTTACAAAATAAAATCTGTCTGTTGTTACACCCATAACATGCATAAGACAGTAAAACGAGTCTTATATCTAGACAGTAGACACTACGACCATTAACACATCAAACTTCCACTCACCCAAATAAACTGTCGGTAAATGTCATGACAACCGCAGCATCCCACTTCTGATGACAAAAACAGGCGAACACACCCAACTCAATTACCAGTCCAGAAGGTATCTGGCACGGAACAGGTTGAATCTGTAAGCTGATGACAATAACAGCAGTTGCACAACTAGAGCAAGATGAAAGCTTAGTAGAATGGTGATTAGAACTTATCATTATTCCACCAACTCGTCCATATATATAAGCCCAAGACCAGCAGTCCTTATTAAAACACATTCTATCTCCGACCCAAGTAACCGTAAGGCATTACTTCTTCTGAATTCCGCACCATGAAGTTGTTCCAATATTTGTGTTCCCCTCAAAGGAGAGCTCCGCGAAATCTGTATACCACAAGATATTGATCAAACTAAGAGCAAATAATGCACTTGTAGTCCAACAAAAACCAACAAGCATAGATATACTCACTTGTCTAGTAGCAAATGCCCGCAACGAGCTAAAGCCACCCATGCTCCAACAAAAATTTTAAACTTGAGATGTGGCAAGGCTGCAATGTTGGAGGCCATAATTGGTAGCAAAACAAAAGAATGCAGTACATTCCTGATCATTCTCAGAACCTTGAGAGGAGAAAAACAGAAGAGTCAGAACAATATCCAAGTCCAACACATTAAAAAGATCGTGACCAATTTATGAACTTACCATCTATGCTTTCAGGCTCATCTCACACAATATAACGACCACTCCAGATGGACTGTCCATGATATTGCTCGGGCATTGAAGTGAACTGCTGGTTTCCATTCATCACTTGCTGCTGCAACTGCTGTTCTTGCTGTACTCTCAAGTGCTCAATAGCCTGATAGTTCTGCCAGCCATTTTGTTTCTCAACTTGGATCTGAGCTGGTGAAACCTGCTTCCCAGGGAAGGGAAAGCTGGCTGTTGCAGGCAACCCATTGCTGTTATTGATGTACTGAGGTGCCATATGAGAAGAAAGGTTAGCAGAACCATTGAGCCCAGAGCCTTTTATCGATGTCGACAACTGATATCCATCCAACCAGCTATAATCATCCATTAGTGGGTTCACAACTGTCAAGTCGGAACCAGATACTGGTTCATTCCCCTGTCTAGGGGGAACATGACCAAACCCTGGCGGAGGGCCAAGATGCCTCACAGGTCGGCTAACTGGACTCTTTCTCAACCCTGCCATTGGCTTTGTAGCCAAACTTTCAAAACCAAGTGCGGAAGATGCAATGGCGTCAACCTTGGTGGCACTGACTTCGGGCGTCATCGGCTGGTTGTAATACATACCACCACCAGTGCCATTTACAGATTGTTGCACTGGAAGTGGACGAACAGCAGCATGTAATGCGCCAAAATCTTTGTTCATCTCATGTTCCATGGCATGCCCATTGTCCATAAGCCTGACACTTTTCAAGCTATTGGCAAGAGGGGAAGCTTCATCAACCAACCACTTCGAAGGAGGTTGCTGAACTGGTAGTGGAAGCTGGGGTGTAAAAGTACCAGTTGATACAGATATCTGAGCACTCCCGTCAAAATGAGCCTGCTGCCTGAGATTATCAAGAGGGGCAGACACAGAGGTTCCGTAAAATTGCAAATCACCAGCCGAAGTAATTTGGCTGGGCTTCAAGCTTTCATATGCTGCCCATTCTGGACTCGGCACAGCATTTCGCTTCTCAGTAACTGCTGGCTTGAAAACAATCACTTCATCCTCCTCCTCCCCTTCCATATACAACTGTGGGTTAGGTTGTAAGACCCCCAAATTCATCATCTTCCCAGACATCTCTTGCGTCATGCCATCTGTTTTTGGCAGACCAGAATCAAGGGTCAACATGCCATCAACAAAGATTTGATTCTCGGCACCTAGAACAAATTTTTTCATCTTCGAATCAAAGCATATAGTTTTCTGATCAATCCTAACAATGTTAGCCAGAGCTTTCCCTGCTGCTAAAATCCTTTTAATACGCGCAGTTTTTTCCTTGCTCCCATCACTTCCAAAAGGATGCTTTCTAGAAAAATCTAAAATGGTTTGCGCAGGGAGAAGTGGCACAAATCCCCTCAATTCAATGTCTTCCCACAAAGCAAGCCTGTTTTCAGTTTCCCCTTCTTCATATCGGCTCATGTTATAAAAGCATGTCTCGTCTTCATTATCATCAAGAGAAATTGGACCAAATGACAAGATTTTGTTCAAGAAGGATAAGCAAAGGTTCCAAAAAGTTGACCTAACTGCAGCCTGTTTCTCATCTGCATCATTGACAGCTGCAATATCAGGAGAACATGCCAACCATTCCACAAAAACCAGAATGCCAGGTAGGAGGTAACTCGAGGAAGGATCACGCAGCTCGACACACCGCTCCATTACTTTTGCCATTAACTCAAAAACAGCAGTGAATGCATTTTGCAGCAGAACAGCACGTTGCACTATCTCTGCATATGTCTGACCTTCAGCCTCCCGTTTCGCATTATGGATGGTAAAGATAAGAATGGAGATAAGACGAACAATGAAAAGTGCATTCTCAACAGCATCTGCACCAAAATTCAGCTCCTCCTCCGGACCTGAAGAAAGGAGCTCAGAGAATCCACTGCTAACCAATGCCAAAACTTCTGAAAAGGTCTCCATGCTGAGAAAGGATATGAACAAATTGGTATTAGCTACCAAGATTAGCTGCAGAATGCATCCACTAAAAGTAAAGTTTAAGATGTCACACCTTGTGCGAGTGAAAAGAATGCCATTCAGGCGAACAAATCGAATGCAAAAGGATTTAAGCATCTCATGGATATTAGATGCCTTTTCCTTGGTAATGCCAGCATCCAAGTTTGTGTCTTTGGAAACAGCTTTTGCTTCCCCTTTCCCTCGTCCTTTGGCAGAGCGGACAGGCAATTCCTTCACAGCAGAGACTTTAGAATCCCCAATAAGTTGAGAGTAACTCTGACGGTTCTGCCAAACCAGAGCAAAAAGATAGATTTTAGAATCATCACAATCTTCAACTCAGAGGAAATTGAAGAATTCAATGCTTTAAAATATGATCCATGATTACATACAACTTGATTAATAGAGCCTTCTCCATTAATTTTACACCAGTAACAGGTATCCTAAGACTTATATTGCTTCCACTATCAAAACAAATGCACACCAATTAAGTAATGCAGTAGTTTGTTCAACAAAGTAATTGCCATATCAATTTACAGTAGCAAGAGGTTAAACATGTTTCAGGCCATAGACCAAAATAGCTCTTAAACCCATGATTAATGTTTCATGCAGTAGGCACTCATGCTAAAATATTTATCGTTAAAGAGCCATTGGAGAACAGAAAGAAAAGGGGGAGAAAGTTTCCTATTCCCATCTCAAAAATAGGCTGAGAAAAGTAACTAAAGTTTGCATTAGTACAGTGCAGAAAATTACAGAAAAACATAACACTTCACCTTCTCGAAAGCAACAATCAAGTTATCTCTTGCAGTTGTAAAGGGACTCTCTACAGCCAAACTCCTAAAATACCGATAAACAGCCACCAACTCATCTCCATAATAGGAGGCCACAATAGCAAGCTGAAATAGCAGAAAAACCATCAATAAAATACTAGTTCAAGAATCATCAATTTTCCAGTGAAAATAAGCAAGACAACAAACTGATGGAAAAAAGATAATGAAAGACAAACCTGATGATGAGGGTTCCCACTTGATGGAAAAATAGAGGCAGCTTGCAAGTAGTAACTTGCAGCGGCAGCATACTCACGCATTTTGGAGTCACCTTCTCCGTACGATCCTTTATATCTTGCCAGGTCACCCAAATATATCAAACAACGATGACAAGAAATCAAACCTTTCTTTACGTCAGCAGACTTCTTCCCATCTTTCTCCAGAACGACTCGACTATCAGAATCCTCAAAATAACCGAGAGGAAGCCCATACTTGGCTCTAATTTTTTGGATCAAATCATGGTAAAATCCAGTTGCTTCTGAGAGAAATGTTTTGAACTGTAGCCTTATTTTGGTGATTCGATCAGGTCGTGCCTGACCTTTTGCACCCTGAGGAGCATTTGCACCATTAGAAGCTACAGCAGCATTATAGTGAGCTCTTAGTTCTTCAATGCGCCTGTAATGTAACTGCCACAAGGCATATTCTACATTGTGCTGCTCAGCAAAACCATCATCCTCAAGAATTATAGCTTCATAGTTCTCACGCATCTGCTGCCAGGCATTGGGATCTGATGGAATTCGTGCCTGAGCTGACCTTCGACGTCTGTTTTCCAACTCAATATTCTGTACAGAAACAAGAAAAATATCATAATAACAATGGTAATCTTGACATACAACACAAGGAAAAGAGAGTGTAAATTCCATCCCCTTCGTGTATGTACAATTGGCTGAAATTTCAAAAGGGCGAAAGGAGATACCTTCTCATAAAGGCGTTGTGCACGCTCCCTTGACGAAGGAGCAGACATTTTATCCATCTGCACTAACATCATCCATCAAATATAATCTTCTCTAATTCCTGGCTGCCTTCAATCCACAATACAATCAAGACGTGTTTTGAAGATATCAGAAAACAATTCAAGAAAAGGAGAGCTTTAAGGCTGAGAAAAGATCGACAAAAACAGTAACAGGAAGAAGAAACTGGAAAATCTAACTACAATCATCGACTAGATCAACAACAAATTCAGACAGCCAAACTCTCCGCCATCTATAATTGTATCTTAGGAAATAGGCTTTACCACTCCTTGAATTAAAAACTTTTAGACCCATATCAAAGAAGGATATAATTGGTTTACGACTTCTTTGTATGCGACATCAGACTCGTCGTAGGCAATCAATTTTGACCTACTAATTGGTTAACCACAATCTTTTAACCAAACACCCGATTCAACCATCCAGCTCCGTGTGTGCGGAAAGGAAGAGTACCCCTAAAACTTCTGTAGAAAATGACCAATACACAGGCAACAAAACCCCTCTAGCCCGCAATAATCCATGCAAATTTGCATCAGAAATCATCTCTCTATCCGCATAAAACATTGTAAAATTGTAAGAACCCAGTAAAAACTCCGGCGTCAATTTTCTCTAAGAAAACATCGATTANGGGGGGGGGGGGGGGGGGGGGGGAGAGAGAAACCCCAAAAAGGGGCAAAAAGAGCAAATAAACAAAGAAGAAGACGAAACGACTCATATGTAATACCTGATCCTTTGAGCTTACACAAATCATAACCAGGTAATCAAACAGGAAAAAAAAGCCCCAAATCAACTCAACACTCATTGAAACATTCAATTAAGAACACAGATAAAGGGTACCGGATAAGAAAAACAAAGGAGCACACCTTTGACGATCAGATCTGGAGCGATTCGACGGTTAATTGGATCAAGAGCATCGAATACCGAAACGTAGAGTGGTTTTTTGGGTTAGGGTTTGTTTGATTGTTTGGTAGAAGAAAAGAGAGAAAGAGAGAGAGAGGGAGATAGACAGAGAAGGGGAACGAGGGAGAAGAGAGAGACGGATGTTTATTTTTTAGGGGTGAGGCTATAAATTTCAATCCGTTTTCCTCTCCGTTTCCCCTATATTGTTCTTCTACGTTTAGGCGGCCATTGTTCGAAACGGCACCGTGTGACACGGGGCTTTGCCTTGGCCTTTTTGGCTTCTTCTGCTTTGATATAAAACGGAACGTTATTAACTGTTAATACTAACCCCGGAAATGGATTAACGTCAAAATAAGGTGTAAATTTTGTGTTTGTTAGGGGGATTGGATTTCACGCTCTCGGGGGGGTAAGAGTTTGCGTCAATCTCCAATAAAGGCGTGGGCCTCTCTATAAATAAATATCGACTGGAACCAAATTAATTCTTAAGTAGGCACCCAGAAAATAATTATAGTGTCCTTAAAATTTGACTTGAGATGCGAAATTAGAAATTTTCGCCTTTTAGAAAATAATAATTGACTCTATATATGCCGATTCTTTGAGGAATGACAAAGTTGACTTCGATCACAATACAATTTTTCTACCAAAATAATTAAATTATATGCTGGAGTTATTTCTATTAAGATATCGACAGCTATTTCTCCCAATCACCATCGTCCAATAGGAACCAATAAGCAAAGCAACAGCAATGGATTTGATGTTTTTCATCGCCAAATTGGCAGTGAGATCCAATGCATAGGCAACGTCTTTTTCCTGTGATTGGGGCGAAAAAATATTGTCAACATTGTTAGTGTAACGCGTTAGTCCATCACTTCGATTTTAAGAGTCAGTGAAAACTAATGCATACCAACATTTTTGTCAGCGAGTAAGGGGAAAAAAGATGTCAACGTTGTTGATGTGCTAGTAGTAAATCATTTAGTTTATAGGGTATGTATGGCCTCCAATTACTCGTTATTCTTCCTTATTTTTAGCATAAGTTATAATTATTTTGGTTTTTTCTCACCGCTGTGGAAACATATCGTGCATTTTTTTATCTATTTCTTTGTAAATTTTTTTTATAAAGCTTGTCAACATAACCTAACACTGAATAATCGAAATTGATGTTGATTTTGCGCATGTGTCAATAAGCTTGGCAACGACTTGATCGTGCTTCGTAAGATTTCACGAATGAAAATTTTATATCCCGCCAATACTCTAGTGTTTACGTACCATTATTTATATGATCCATTTTAGGTAGAAACAGGTTCCATTTTGCGCCCCCCACCCCTTTTTTTTTTTTTTTAAGGCGCTGCAATGTTTATTTGCGCTAATTCACGACTGGAATGGGGAGGATATAAAGAGTATTGCCCCAAAACTAATAAAAATGGCGACGAATAAAATCTACTCCATGCTCCTTTCAAATAGTATAAATATAAAGTAAACTTAAAAATGGATATCCTTTCTTGGGTTGGGTTTATACTTCTAAGCCTCTTTGTAAAATATGTCATACGTGCTCTAGAAGTTCTAATGTAATTTTTATTTGGAGTATTGGGGTATTCCTATTTTGCGATCATATGTAAGCCAACCTGAATTTATTTAGCATCCAAATCAATTTATTTTGGGATTATGTATTTCAGCTGATTAGTTCATCTGATTCCTATACTTTGTGTAAATGGATTAGATTTATTGATCCGAACAAAACCCAACAAACATGACCCGGGAAGAAACAAGAAGAAGCATGCCATTCATAATCATCGTCTCGAGCGAGGGACATGGTCAAAGCGCAGAAAAAATGGAGACTATTTTGTACTAGTATTTTCTTCTGGAGGAGGAAACAAACAAGATAAAAGAAGAAAAAGAGAAAAAGAAGAAAAGCGCGTGAGATGAACCCAGCTTACTTCTGGCTGAGTCGGTCCAACGCTGGGATTAGAACGCGCATTGTTCATAACGTAGCGCCTACTCAACCACCCCCTCAACTCCCTTCTCTCCCCCTCACCCTCAGCACAGCAGCATCATCATGTCATGTGTGGTCCCCGCAAAGTTGATCAGGGCCATTCGAAAGCTTTCATCTTTTTTTGAACTCCTACGGTCTCCAATTTCTAGTCAAGAAGTTCGTTGAGATCATTTCATCGTGGCTTTGTCCCCTCATCAAGTCATCATCCTTTCACTTCACCAACACATCTTTCCAGGGGGAAACAAAAAAAATGCACAAAAAAATTTGCTGCCTGGCTGAACTGTTCTTCTTAGGACCTGATTACTGATTAGGCCTCAGTTTTGAAAAGCCAAAGTAGGGCCAGATTCCTTTACTTAGTACGTACATACTTCACGTGAACAGGACAATTACAACAAAAAGTTTTTCTACCAATAACACACTTGGCCTCCAAGTTTTCCCACGAATAGCAACAACCAATACGCGCCTAGCCTAGAAGAGGAAGGTGTGATGCCTACCTCATGATGTTAAAAAGAAGAGAGAGGCGAAATAACTGGGTAAAGCTAATTCCTAAAAAGTGAAAACAGAAACTGACAATCGTCCTCCAAGTCCTGGCGTGACGCCTTGGATGACAGGACTTCATGATTTCACTGTTCCCGTTTGGTTACTGTTACACGTTTCGCTGCTTTTTGTATGGATAATGGGCCTTTGGTCCACCAGGAGATGTGTAATGGGCCTTTGGTATGTATCTAGAGTATGTGAGCTAGACAACCTGCAAACCACACCCAGCGTCTTCACTCATCATGATAGCATCAATTGTGAGGCCAGAAAACCTGCCTGGAAAACTGGACTTCCCTCATCAACAGACCACATCTCTACACTCGCTAAGACACATACAAGTGTTGTCACAAGACCGTAGTGTTTAAATTGTAGAGCTGCAGTTACATTGGAAAATAGTATCCAGAGGTAAGGCATAACTATGCTAATTGTGAAGGCCCTCAGGTTCAATGAAAATCAAACAGATATGGGCACAAGCGTTCGATAGTCAAACAAAAGCCAGTTCACTATGTACAGGTACTACAAGCCAACTAGTGGCATGATAAAGCATATGACGTTTTCATTAATTCCAACATCAACAACCATATTCTGCAGTAGCAAGCAAACCATAGAGTTATGTACACTATTTGCACTCTTCTGTTAACATGAATGAGATTCACATGTCTTTTATCCAGCACCACAGCATAAGCCATTCTTAGATACCTTGAAGTACTGGCATTTGACAAATCCAACAGGAAGAGTGGCCAAGGAGAGCTCTAGTGGGAATGCAGAAACCGTCTGCTCCGATGCAATCTCAGAATACTCGCCAACATTGTCACCAGAAATAGTAATGATAACTATCAAGATTTCTGCAAACTGAAACTCCCCCATTTTAAGTTGCCCAACCAATCAAAATTGATGAAAGGTTTCCCAGGCTGTAACTTCACAAGCTGTGTTCTGTAAGGTATCAATATATTCTTGAGACCTAGCATAAGGTAAGAGGGAACAATCAACCGGTTAGACTAAAACATGCATACGCATAAAGAAAAGCACAAAAGCACACGTTCAAAGTAGGTACCCCTGGTCACAAGAACGATAAATCAATATGGTTTCATTATTGCTATCTTTTTCAAAAGATTTCATTAGGAAGATAGTAACATCAGAGCAAAGGTGGTATACCTGTGATGCACATTGTCTTATAAACGAGAGCAACATGGGCATCTCCTCTTGTGGCCATGTTTGGCCTCTCCAAGCACTCAAGGAATGCCAAGTCGGCCTTGAGCAGCTCAGCTTGATCATGAGTGTCATAACCAATATCATGACAGTAACAACAATAATCCAGCCAATCAATTGGTCGCCTGTCCCACACAGGAGAGCCCCCAGCCTTGCCGCTAGACCAATTCGGTCCACAATAATGGCCATATCGCGGGAACAGATGAGAAAGGAAGGCTCTTGCACCAGTATGCCATGGGACCTTGGACACATATGGCCTAAACCGCAAAGGGTCAGTCCCACCAACACCAACACCACTCACAGTCCCACGGGGCTGTGCACGCCTCTTTAACCCTTTGTCTATGGTGGTTGGTGCTCGAACTGTATCTTTCATAAACCACGGAACAAGTGAAAGGAAGGACCATCCCCATAGCTTCATATCGTTCCGCTTTGGTTGTTGTTCTACTGCAGAACTCATGGATAAAACAGCACTTGGAGGCTTAGGGGTTGTTCTTGCATCATTGTCCGAATGGGAACTCAACCATGGAATATTACCCACAAACCCCCCGAAATTCATGGTTAAGAAGGACAAGACATCACCACTTGCACACAAATTTACTCTCCGCAGCCACAGCAAAGCATCAAAAAGCACAACAAGTTGTTCGATTTCTGTATATCAAGGAAAAATCATCACTACACAGGAGCTGAATAAAAGCTAAACTTTGAAATTGCTCAAAATCAACAAGCTTAAATTGAAGGGAGTGCAGGGATACAATACAAATTAACCGAACAGCCTTTGCTAGGTTACGAGAACACATACCTTGTATAAGATCAATTTCGTACAGTTTACAAAATTCTATGTTCCAGTTTTTTTTTTTTTTTTGTTTCCTATTGTGGGCAATGGGTTATTTTAGAGAACCCACAATGTTTCAAAGGAATAGAAGCCTTTCCAGTGAGAAGAGAGCGAAAAATAGAGGGTATTGGAAGAAAAGAAAAGGACTTACAGGGTTGAGAATCCTGGGCTTCACATTTGAATAATAAATGGCCGGGGTGATCGCTATCTGCCTAAGAATTCTGGAGAAGAAGAAGTAGTAGTTTCGAGAGGAAGAGCGTTTTCTGTTTTTCTCTTTTGTTCTTTTGTCTGGTGGGTGTTGTGGACGTGTGGTGTTTCCGTGGCGACAGGGGGTTGTGCCCAACTCTGTTCCTTACAATCTTTTTCCTCCAAGGAAAAACAGAAATAAACCGTGTCCCCTTTACAATTTAGGTTAGTTATACACTAATCCGAGATGGAGAGAAGACGGTGACATGTTTTTTTATTGGATTCCACAAAGGAATAGAATACACCCAACCCAAAAACTACGCTTATCTTGTTACGGATAACCAAAGCGCGCCACGTACCATGACTAGTCTCCAAATTTAACCAATGGGTATAATAGGTCGATTTCAATTTTTTTTAAAAAAAAATGGGAATATCTCATCCAATCACTACGGAATTAACTTATAATAAATTAATAATTCCTTTCCGTGTAAATAAATCTCACAAACAAGCGGCCAAAGTTACTTGGGTGGCATCTCCCTTGGCTGGGTTTCAAAGGGTCATAAGTTCGATCCCAATGGAAGGAATCGAGGGTAGTGTTGTGGTTTGGGGTTGTGAGTATTTATGTAATTTCGCTATACCAAAAAAAAGAATCTCACAAACAAGCCAGTATTATATTGTTAAAAAAGGTCTCTCAACATTGCGGTCACTAAATCGGATATCTCATTCATTCCTTTAACGATTTAAGGACAAAATGACAAATTTCTGATCAATAGATCATAAGAAACAACACAAATTTCTAATCATGGTTGATAAGAACTAAAACAAATGTGTGATCATAGTCGATAAGAACTGATGATTCTGGAGATGAGGCCAGAAGGCTTAAAGTGACAATCCAATTCATGCTCAAGATGCAAGGCATGAAATCTTTAACTCATGCTCAAATTGATTCTGCATACTTCCATGGAATTCCACTACTTCACTCATACAACTGTGTTTTACAAACAGGACAACTCATGTTACATTCATACAGGTCCCTCAAAAAGAAACGATGAAGGTTCTGTTTTCTCATCAGTGTTATGCTTGTTCAATATAGAACTCCACCTACTACTGACATAACATACACTCAATTTTTGTTACAACACTCGGTGACAGAAACAAAGCACTGCTACGGGTAAAAGAAATTTGAAGACTGCGAACTCAATCATATTCGCCAAGAGATCCCAAAAAAGGAAAAAGAAGAACCAAAAAGTTTATGGAAGTGTGAGCTAGAGTACACGTGAGATACAATTATATGCAACGCTAGGGAATGTACAACAACATGACCCATTGGGTGAGCATCAACTTCCGTCAGTTCCAAGGAGGGGAAGATGGTCTATAAATAAAATCTTGAGTAGATGTGGTACCATAGTTCAGATCCAGGTTGTGGAGCTGTTCCATGAGCTGAGAACGCCTTTCCTTGAAGAAATCGAGTCGAGTTGTTAATTCCACCAAAGCAGACGACGCTGCTGTAGGATGTCTTGGATAATCCATCTGCAACCATGGTAACAAAATATACGCCTTAGAATTGCATGATTTGTAGCAAAGTACTGTCCTGATAAATATTCTAATCACAGGGGGAGCATGAAAAGATTAATTTTGGTGAGTGCCTCCATATACGAGAAGCAAGATTTTTAAAAGCCAATGAAATTGCCTGCTCATATGGCTTAGGTTCTCCATGCCAACAATAAAACATTAGACTTGCCTCTACTGCTCTTGAAGTGGACGGAGCTGAATCAACACCACATAGCTCATCCACAGAGATATTTGTAGATGCCTCGGTGCTTTTAGACTCACTCATGCTTGTTGACTCAATAATCTGCTTTCGGATGGGCTGCCTGCTACTGCTACCAGGCGCCAATCCCGGTCCTTTAATATTCCTCCAATCTGTCCCCAGTAAGCCTTCCTGCAGCACAGAATAGTTATGGCTGACTTAGTTGAAAAAATAGTAAAATGGTTTTGGTTTGACAATGAGATAAAAGAGTATTGCCATGCAGGAAAAAAAAGTTGACCTGTAGGGAAAAAGGGGATTCCAAAGGAGAAAATAAATATAATGTAGCACCAATATATAACAGGTATGTAGCACCAATAAATAACAGGAACGAAATGAGTGCAATGGATTTGGATGGTAATTGCTGACTCCAAAAAGCTTTATGTTCAAGGGGATCAAGCAAAAGTGTATGGCCATTCACATAATTTGTCTTCTAATGTTACTTTCCTTTCTCAATGATTTTGATAACAAGTCAGAAATCTCATTATGCAAAAATATAGATGGACTGAACAACTATCAATTAGCAGTAAGAAACTAAGACGTTAATGATGCTAATCTACTAGAAAGCTGCAACAAAAGCTGAGGAATGAATGTAACAATATAGATGGATTGAGCAAGTATCAAATTAGCTTTAGCATTAAAAAAAGTATCAAATTAGCTGTATGAAACTAAGAAATTAATGATCCTAATCTACTACAAAGCTTTGGCATAAACAGAGGAATGAATGAGGACCAATGGTTTAACAAGAGTTTCCTCCCCTTCCCCAAAAATGCCAAAAAATAAAATTTCACTGTATGCAATTGGTAGTTTGCTCTATTAATATTTGCAATTCCATCAGGCAGACAATTATAAACAGTTAAATTACAGCAGCTGGCCAGTAAACACCAGAGAGTTCCACCATTCAAACAAAAACTCCATATTGGATAAGAACGAGAAAAAATGTATGAAGAATGTGCATACCCACAGCCTATGGAGAATAATTTTGAAGATTTTAAAAAAATGGATGAGTGGCCATGCCATGCCAACTAAGCAATTTCTTCTCAAAGCATAAAGATATTGAGAACATGCCAACGATGAATGAGAAGGACCAAAAGTTTTAATCGCATGTAATAAAATATATTGTACACCACATGAACCACATATCACATTCCAGAAAGCTCTCAAAACTATTTTCCAATCTCAAACACAGAGCTACAGGATACCTCAGTTCTTTGTTTCCTTTCATGATTCACAAAAGCCAGTGTTGTATCAAAATCTTGCTGAAGAAATCTCCTGCAAACAGACAACAAAAAGAAAAAAATTGAAGACGATGAAACAATTTGGCAACAGTGTTACATACCACCCATGCTTCATGAATCAACTGAACCATAATTCATATCTCTAATGCATGCTTTAGAATTCAGGCAAGAAAGAAGATGCGAAACATATAACCATGGTAAAATCTGTTAGTTTCATGAACGAAAAGCAAATGCATTTGACCTTTCTTTTCCTTTCAGAAGCTATGAAGCGACTTCATTTTCTCTGTCAACAAGAATTCTGGAATTGCAACTATACCATTTAGCTTTAAAAATACTTGTTCTTTTTAACCAACCACACAAATGCACAACTGTATGGCCTCAGATAAAGCTACTTTGAAAAAAATATATGGGAGGCCCTCGGAACAAATTTTCTAGGATTACCAGCAAATACAAGGTAGGAATCAATTAACTACCCTCAATAACAGTCCTTATGATGCTGTTCCTGCAGTCACGCATTAGGGCTTTCACAGTTTTAAATGAGAGCATATGGTGAACTAGGCAAATGAGCTCAACAAGCCAAGTGGTAATAAACATTAACAATGAAGAAACAGCCCCATGACGTTCGACTCCCAAATAGAGTAGCATTTAACAGCCCATTTGTTTCGTCTCTATTTTGTCGGTCCCACAGCATGCTGTTTCAAGATATAAGAGACTTCTTATCCAAAAAAGGAACATATAAGAGACTTTAAGAGAGAAGGTGTTTGGAAGAAAACATAGACCTCCTAAGCATAGAAGGCAATTCCCAAATTTTGCACTCTTCCTAGAGATTTTCTTTTGAGGATTAGCACTTACGGTTGGGTGCTATGATTTTGGACATGTTGATAGCGGTCAGCTGCATCAGAGAGTGAGCCATAATGTTGTCGCTGCTGATTAAGTTGATGATGAAGTTCTGCAACTTTCTGCTTCAACCTGGCCACATCTGCTTCAGCAAGAGCAATCTCCTCAAGCTCAGCCCTTGTCTTCACATCAGATTCAAGTCATAAGATGGGATGGCGCTCAAATTAAAAGAGCAAAGTGAGTGAAAAAAAGGAGTTGAATAAATCTATACAAACTTTGGAATCCATGCCCCGGGAACTAGAGAATTGTCCAGAAGACATGCTCAATCCAACTTCTAGTGCAGCTCTAAGATCTCTTTCAGCTTGCAGCTGTTCTTGTAATCTTGAGACCTGCATGATCATAACAAATCATTAAACACAATGGACAGGAAAAAAATCCATGATATTCGAATTACTCCACAAGCAATTACATATTCTATAATCTCTAGTTGCAATAAGCTATTGATACATATTTCACATTCTTGCGCCAAACCAATCAGCTGTACACTGTAACCAGCTTTCATTTAGATTTTTAGTATGCAGATATAAGGCCAGCAATAATTTAAGAGAGAAGAAGAAGTGAAAATGTGTTACATCTTGCTCAAGTGCCAACCGACGCTCATGCAAAGCTTGCTTTCTTCTCTCTAAGCTAGCTTGGAGAATTGCATTTCCTCGAGCCTAAGAAATGGACAGTCGAAATATCAGCAACAAAGGCAAATATTCTAAAATTTACCACAGACACATGCTTCAAGAAAGTAACCAGACCTCCTTTGCAATCTTGTGTCTCAAATCATTCTTTGTGATCTCAAGCCTCTGAATAGCAAGCCTACAAGCAGCACAAGCCTTTTTCAATGAATAGGTTGAGGGCACCAATGTCAATGCCAATCTAATTGAATAAGAAAGTATTGATAGTTCTTTGGGGAAAAACAGCATTGGCTATCCATTCTAAGAAATACAGAATTATTTGATACTTGAAATAAGCTAGATAGACAGGTTTGTCAGTCTTTGTGCCATTTGCCACACGGGAAGATAAAAGAGAAAGGAAGAGTTGAGATCCAAAACATTCGTTTAACAAGACATTTATCAGTTGAGGAAGCATATTACTAAAATAGATTTCACAATAATAATGCGAAAGCATATATTTTAATTTTCTTCAAGAGAATGCAGATAGGTGTCATACTCTTCTTCTCCGGATGAATCAACTGATTCCATGGATGGTGTCTTCCTAGCCTGCATAAAGTTTCACATAAAAGTTATTAGGAACAGATTATCATCATCAAAGTATAAAATTGGAAACAACATGGATAGTTTTCCCTCCCTGTTATCATAATGAAACAGAAACAAAAACCTATAAACCTAGTCATTAAAAAGCAAGAGAAAATGTACACACGCATGACCGATCTCAGACAATAATTCGAGAGCCACACCACTCAGCTTCTCAAAGAAACTCATGAAGATTAGCTCTTTTTTGATGGTTGCGCTCCATCAAAGCCAGTTGCAAATTGCAAGAACTTGCTATGAAACAAATTAATAAGAGTAAGCCTTTTGGCATGTTCTCAAATTGATTCAGCTATCATTTGCATACAAAACTGATGGAGATCATTGTGAAGTTCCAAACGTCAGTAACCAAGTTATATCTTTCTCAACAAGACAATCATCTGTGCCTGTGATCTACGCATGTCAGAGGAATAGATCAAAAAGAAACTGCTTACATTACTTCTTCCCCAGAATGTTGATCTCTTGCCATTGGCATTGGAGGCTGCAGCTTTACTAGACGACTTGTCAGCAGATGAATCAAGCACAGATATGGGTAAAGGAGGCGCAGGATCCATTGAGGACAGAAGTTCTCCCATTAATCTGTAGGATTCCCCAGCAGGTGAGACACTTGAAACATCTAGGCCACTAATTGAATCTTCTTTTCCTTTATTATGTTTATTTTGCTCTAGTATTGGAACATTAGGGTCTCGTATCAGTACAGGATCAACAGATACATTTGAACTCTCTGCAGGAGTATGATTGTATCTAGGGGATCCACCATCTGATTCATCACCACCAAAAGCCTGCATGTATAACATTGAATGCACTCGTCAAGTAATGCAAACAGCAAAGAAGACCTTTTGTTTTGGTCGGCTAGGGTTAGTTATGTGATAGGCAGCTGGAATAAGATCACCAATAAAAGAGAAGGACAACACAATTTTCAATTTCGTAATATGCAATGGTAAGAAGAGTCCCAGTGAGGCGGGGAAAAACAGACACTATAACCATGGTAAGCAATTGGATCATCAAAAAGAGTCCAGAAACTGGGTATCTGGAAAGTTTCTTGAAATTACCAATTATCAATTTTCCTCGCAATTAAGACGTTTCAAGCAAAAGAAGTTTCAACCAAAAGATAAGAACATCAAGACACCAACTAAAAACTCCCAAAGGCTGAGATTGAAATTCAAAATACAGTAAGGCCATTGAGAAGCAATCTACCATGACACACCGAAAGATATACAGTGATAAAGAATAAGGCAAAGCCTTGTTTCCAACAAAAGTCAACAGAAAAATCAAACAAGCTCTTGCTAGCCAGTTACAGATAAACTAGAGAAGCTGTGAATTTAAGCTCAAGGCACTTTTTTAGATGCTGAAGCCTGCTAAATTCTCTCAAGAAACTGGATTGCTATTAATAGAATAGTTTATCTTCCAAACGAGAAAAGAAAGAAAGAAAAGAATATTAGCGAACCTTGTAATCATAAAGATCACTGCCAGCTGAACCACTACTTTCACTTAATTTTCCACTAAGAACACGTTCAGGATCATCATCTGTCTCTTGGTCAACTTCATTTTCTGCATCATGGTAACCATTGTCTTTTATATCCATATTTTCATCATCAGATGAATCTTCACTACCACTGTTTTCCATCCGAGAATCAGCTGAGATGGAGCATCTATGTAGATGTTCATCCTGAAACATAAAAATAGCTTAGCATCAAAACCCCAAAAGAGAGCAAGCAAAAACACCTATTCACAATCTCATTAGAGCATCAGCACCAAAGAAAGACAAAAGTTATGCCCACCAGTAGTAGCATGATTACATAACAACATTACTTTACTTCCATTAATGCAAAACATGTTTTAATTCCTATAAAACCATTATTCCTAATAAAACTATTTAGTCAGAGTTACTTACATCAAAAATATTCTCATACTCCTCTAAAAGTGTAGTAACGATGCCCTGAGCATTATTAGCAGCATTAGCAGCGGCAAGAAGCTGAGCAGAACTATCACCATTAACATCAAAATCATCCTCCAACTCGCATTCACCAGCTAAGAGAGGACGCAATAATAAGGGTGCCATGCAAGCAGCGACAGCAGATGCAGTCATTCGATTTTCATGAGCATGAGAAGCAATTGTGTGCATCATCTTCAGAATTCTGCAAATCACAGAAAATAATACGAGAGTGAAAGGTATGACAATCCAAAAGCTTGCAGAAATCAAGCTCCAAGTAGTTTCAGCCACAAAATAAACGAAGAATGTGTCGATGAAAGGGTTACCTCTGCAACAACCGCCGATTAGGTTCAGGAAACGTCTCTAATACTGCAGAGCGCATTGCATTAATCCGAGCTTCTTTACGGTCGATTTCTGATTAGATAAAACAACGAGCAAATGATTCAATTTCAGATGCAGAATAACGTAGGAACTTTTAGTGCGTTCCCTGATATCTTTTTCATACATGGATTAGCCCAAGGTCAGTCCATAGCATCCACAAGAGTTACTGAATACAGGGAAGAATAGTTTGTTTTGCTGTTAACAGGAAAGAATTGTTTTCTTTTTTTGGTATTAACAGGAAAGAATAGTTTGACATCCAGTGCATGACAATACAAGGATCCCTGGGTTTTAAACAAGTTACAAATTTCGCGCATGACGGACATGACAGACTTTTACCCTCAGAAGTACGGCTGAGTTTGTGTCATCAATAGGATTTTCAGATATAGTTACTTAAGAAACAATATCAAGTGTTCATCAGCTTTTTGTGACATAACTGCAATATGTTAATGAAGAACAAGAAGATCAAGAAATTGATGAAGCCAAAAAGCATGAGCCCTTATATGCAGCAGATAAACATTATTAAATAGAAAAGGAAGAGAAATAAAGATCCACACGTACTATAAGCCTCCAACAATGCAGTGCAGCAAGGTTCAGGAACTGGACAAGAGGGCAGCTCCCTCAAAACATGCTGTAGGCAAAAAAAGGATCAGATGAAAAGTACGCAACTTAATTGATATAAAAACTAAAATAAGTTGAAGTAGAGCAAGAAATTACTTTAACACAATCACCAACAACATGAGCGTCCTCATCTGATTCAAATTCAGTCTTGCCTAGAAAAGACAAAAGGAAAATGAGTGTCTGAAAGTAGAACAGGACAGCTTGAAAGGCATATCCACAAACAGGTTTAACCTGGAAACTAAACAATAGAGAAAACTCCAACTAAAGCTATAATGGCTCAGAAAGTTCTCCAACAATTCCAGTACACTAAAGAGTCTTTGATAGATCACAAACTACAAGAGCAAGAGAACCTTGTTCATATTCTTGAACTCTCCGTTCCACTTCCTCAACGTCTGCAGACTGCCGTAAAATTCCTTCAACTTTAACTCCTGCAGAAAGATACCAGTCGATAAGCAAATATGTAGGGAAATGTAGAAAATGACTAAAATTTTTCTTTGCATTTTTTTTTTTTCAAATTTTTTGTGCATTTAACATTAGAATGTCAAAAGTACAAAGGAAACAGCAACACACCAAATGTTTTGTACACATTTGATAAGAAAATCAAATAATCTAAAGGTGGGACCAAACTTGAGTAGTTCCAGTATACTCTTTTTTATGCTAAAACTCCAGCATCCTCTGTTTGTGTGTGCTTGTGGTTTTTATTTTGTTTGTTTTTATTTAAAACTAGGTCGAAGAGCAAACAGTATTGCTTTATCCACACCAATTTTGCGTACTGCTGTGTACGATCCACAGAGTATATTGCCACAAATGTATGGTATATAGATTAGCATTCTTCAACGAAATCATCAACCAAGAGAAGATATAACCATAAGAGTATTGAATGTATGACATGAAAAAGGCCCTTGTTTCTGCAACAACTAAATTTCAAGGAAATAGTAGAACAAACTAAAAAAAATTGGGATCATTACGCACCAAACTTCTCAAGAAAGCGAAGAGCTTTCTCAAGAAATGATGGACCACCATCAATGTCTTCAAGGGCCAACAAAATTGGTCTTCCAACAACCATTGACTTAACAGGACGTTTCTCCCTCCCTGGGAAAAGAGCATAGTCTTAGCAAGCAAAAAGAAAGCAAAGGAATTACCAACTGAGATTATTTCAAAGAAATAGAAAGATAAGAAGCATGGCAAAGGAGTACAGACATTGGTGGAAAGACCCTTCAATGGCATCATTGGTGTCACCACGAAAAATCCCATTGTGGCCCATTACAAGGGCAGCGCTCGGTGCTTGAGCAAGGGCATGCTCAAGGGCCGTCTTCCACTCAAATAAATCCTCTGACGTCTCAGCCTAAAAGATATAAGAAAGAGCACACTGGGAATCTAAGAAAAATGAATCCACCCCTTTACCCTTACTTTAAAAAAGAGAGGCAAAGTGGAATTCTAGAAAAAAAAAACAGAGTACAAGAAAAGCAACCGAATAGCACCTTAAGGGTGAACGCCCGCCCATCACGTCCATCAGGAAACAAGACGGTTAACAATTTTTTGTCTTCTCTAACAACAACACTGCAAGACATAGGAACAATAATAAATCATGTTCTTCACAGCAAAACTCCAGACAGTATAGATTAAACAATAGTACCTTCCTGAATTGTTCAAGTCAATGCCCCCTAGAGTCAGATTTACCTCACCACCTCTTTGTGGCAGTGCACTCTGCATGACCACAGTATTGCCTCAATTAACAACCAAGAGTACGAAATCATAAATCACAGGTTGCATACTAATAGGACAACAAAATTCTACACCAAATTGTCTAATCTAAACCAAAAATATCAGCCTATTCAATGATGTAACCAGTTGCAACACAGGCACTCGTGTAAGTTGTGTTAATTTGTGGTGCCAAATGCTTAATAAAATGAACATCACCAGCTAGCAATGTGTATTCAGTACATTGTACAAGAAATGAAGAAATTAGTCAAGGATTGCTGACGGAGGAAAAAAATGGCAAAATACAATAACCAATAATTTACAGGAAATTTAAAACCAACATTTCAGAAAGACATCATTAAAAGACCGTAACAGAGCTTTCACTCGGAGGAAGATATAGAGAAAGAAGAAGCTGGCATGGTTAGCTTAGGATGTAAAAGAAAGCAGATTATATGGCTCTTTCGTCCTCAAAAACTAAAATTTTCAACATTTTCAATCATAATACATAAATAAACACCAATAGATCAACACTGTTCCGTATAACTCATAGGATCATTTTCACTCTAGAATGCACCATCTAAAGCCACCCACATAACTACATGTATCACAGTCAACGGCCAAAGCATGGAATAATTATACACAAAAACTTGGGTAGAAAGGAAACATAGTCTAGTGATTACAAAAATAAAGAGGAAAAGGTAGACCAACACTGACAGGATCACTTTTGAAGAACACCAAGGAAGTGCGTGTGAGGATAAACCACCGCTTCTTCCATGACTTCCAGCCTATTCCTGCAGGAATTCAAAAATAACCTGCTTAAGTGGCAAGCGAAACATTCTAAACCTTTAATAGCTTAATGATAGTACAACATATAGTTCAAACCATAGCTAAGTGGAAATAAGCCAGAGAGACCTAAAAATGGGAAGAACGATGAATGTAAATAAAACATGAAGATTCGTTACTACCTTTTGATGATATAAAAAGTGGGCCACTCTTGAAAACCTGTCAAATCAACTCGTGTTAGAACAATATAACTACCATATACGCGTAATGTTGAGAGGACAACATGAATGAAAATATAGGCATTCTACACCAGAGGCATTCCCATGATAAACTCATCAGATAAGAGTAATGCATGAGCTACAGTTGAAATCCAGAATACTGGGAGATTTTTAATGAAATTTCAGCAAAAACCAGTGTGGGGGCAATTGTGTAAGAAAACGTCACAAATGAATGTTTCATACACACGGGCAAATGGAGCTTCCTATGGCACCAGTCTTGCTGTTCAATCCACTCGGCATCTTAAATTGAACAGTAGAAAATTGGTGCCATAAAACCCTAAATACTAAAATGCATACTGGGACATTGTAGTTTCTTTCCACTGTTTTCAGTATTCAAGTCACAAAAGGAACCACTGCCTCTCTTTGGTATGTGGTTAGTAGATATTAACGTTAAACATTTCAAAAAAAACAAAAAAAAAAGCTGATAACTATTACTTAGTTATAATACTGGGAAGCACAGCCGCATCCAACTAAAAATCTCCGATGAATCCAAATGTGGCAAATTCAGTATAATATCATTTCAGTGTCATAGAAATCTCACGTTATCAGTTTTGACATCTCGAAATACAACACACCAAGGTCTATACATTATAGACCTGATACTTTAATCTACACAAAAGAATCTAAATCATTTAAAAGAGTCACATTATCCCAGCCACAAACTTCTCCATCTAGGTGACCATAGGGGCACAATAAAGATCCAACCAGGAGCAGATAATAAAGGGAAGCAAAACGAAGGCGTACCGTGTTGGAAGCCCCGGCTCTAGGGCGCTCAAAAGCCGCAACAGGAGCCGACATTGAAGAAGCTACTACGACTACTACTATTATAGAGATAACAGCAATGCGAGTCGAGAATGCTCAACATTTGCCCCAACCGAATCTGCCCGAGCACCCCATTGGGTCAACTCGCCCCAGCCGAGTTGGGCATCGCAGATCGATCGGCGAGCGAAGAATCAGAGGCTTAAGATCTGGAGGAGGGAGGAGGATGAAGAGGGGAAGAGTGAGTTGCGACTGTGAGCGGAGTTAGGGCTTTTTCTTTTGGATTCGATGGCTGAATACGACAATAAAGAAGAATCACCAACCAAGAACTACCACAACTTCTTTTATAAATATGAACAACAAACAACAACAATTAGTAGTAAATTACTAGTAGTAGTAGCTTTTTTTTTTTTTTCCTTTCAAAATTTTCACTCGCTTCGTTTACGATTTTTAGCTTTTCGGTGTTTTTTTTTTTTTTCGGGTGGTTGTCTTTCTGAATTAGGTATTGGATTAGGTAGAGAGGTATAGTAGTGGTTGTGTAGTAATATTGGTAATCTGTAAGAAAAGAGAGAAAGAGGAGAGAGAGAGGAGGAGGAGTCTCCTTTGCTTTCCACCCACTTCTCTTGTCTTTGAGGAGGGGGAGGTTAGTGAAGGAGGAGTGGGGTTCAGTCGTGTATGGTCGGGTTCTAGTCCAAATCTAGTCATGCTCCAATAGAAATGTGCCACGTCATAGACTAGGAGTGTGTTTCCAAATGGCGAGTGTTGCTGTTTAAGAGAATTTATTAAGTTTCCTGTTTTGTCTTAAGGGGCTTAGGTTAAGGAAAATGCAGTGGAACTACTAAGTAGTCCTACTTTTGACATTTTCTTGTCCCGCCTTTAACCATTTTTGTTATTTTCTTTGAATTTCGCACGCAGGTCATGCTTGCTGGACAAAAATTTAGTTACTCCCTAGATTTGTGGGTTATAAATTTGTTTTTCCAGTCAAATCTGGACTAAATGAAGTGACTAATATTAGATAGGTGTTTATGCCATATATATATCTATCTATATATATATATATATAAATACACACACGTATATATAGATACAATTAGATAGGTGTGATTAGTGGACCCATGAAATAGATAAATCTCCTAAAATAAACAGATTAGACAAATCTATTAGTTTACAGAATTTCCCATTCCTAACATCAAACTGTATAACTATAGCTTGGTGGTAATAGCACTGTTGGAAATTCCTTCTTTTTACAACAAAAGAGTAGAATTGTGGAACTTTGAGCTGCATCTTTGTTTGGTATAAGAGAATCCATCAATACAACAACAATATGAAAAGGTTATGGATTGGATTCCACCTAGCCTGTAGTACGAGAAAAAATATATGTTTTGTAATGATAAAATATTTTTTGTTGGCAAGAAACTCTGCTTATCCAACAAGACATTGCCCAAGCTTGCCAAAGAAGCCATGACCAAACTTAGAGAGTAAGAGTATAATAATAAATTTCCTTGCCAAATAAGTAACTAATAGTAGTATAAATAAAATAAGAACCTTTTTTTATGCTAAAATAAATAAATAAGAACCTTATAACAAAAGAATGGAGAGATAAGGACAGAACAATGATGATAAACGATTATTTAGAATTATACACCGTCATATACCATGGTTATTTTTGTGGCTATATCAATGTCAAATCTTTTTTTTTTGCTGAGTATCAATGTCAAATCTTGATTGATTCAAATTTGATTATTGCAATAAAGTTCTCACCTTTTGAAATGCTAAAAAGTTAATCTATTGAAAGATTAACAAAATCAACAAGAGCAATATGAGATTTTAAAATTTTCGAGCCTATGCTCATCGTTTTATGTTTAATCTTATAATCATGTGAAGAGCTAGCCACGCGTACAAATCGAAACCGGGAAAGTATTATATAAATACTTCAAAAATATATATAGGGTGTGTACGATCAAATACAAAATATGTGGGATTTGAACCCTATCTTCACTTAATTGTTACTAACTATAGTTGGAGGGTTTAAAAAATCGTTAGCTGAAAAAAATTAGGGGCTAGAGTAGTAATATTATGTGAAGCTTTATTCGCTTTTTATGTACAAAGCAAGAGACTAGTGAAGCAAATTAAACAAAAGAGTTTTTATATCAGTAGCTAAACCAACTAAGTCATTGTCCTAATCAAAATCCTCATTGAGCCATTATATCTTGATTCTCATATTCAAAAATCACCGGAGAACTAAAAGCACTTCTCATTACTTACATCCCTTGCTAAATCGAGAAAAGTTCCACTTTGAAAACGGAAAGTTCCTATCATGGAGCAACAAAAACCTGAAATCCATGCATCCTGATCTTCTCTCCAAACTCTACCCATCAAACATATTCTGCCATCAGCAACAACTTTCTCATTTACATTCACTTTAAAAATTATGATCAAAGCTATAGGATTAGCTAGCTCTAGTATACCAATTATTCACTTTGTAACAATCATGTACCTCAAAATTTTTTCTTGTGTACTTAAAATATTTGAAGGCAACTGCCCAAGATACACGATTAGTACACTTTTAAATATTTGAGGTACATGATTGGTATAAAAAAAACTTCAGAATATACGATTGGTATATTTTTAAATACTCAGGTACACAATTGGTAAAAAGGCTTCAGATACACGTTTGGTACAAAGTGAATAATTGGATACTAAAAACCCCAAAATCCCCAAATTTTTTGTTGCTATTCTTGTAAAAAGTTTGTAGCTATAAAATGATACAAGGGAGAAATCTCAAAGATTATTGTTATTTTTATTGTATATTTTATTTATTTATTATCCTATTATTGTCTCACTTTTAGTTCAAAAGCAGTTTTGATCTCGGTTGATAAGTGAAAATTTTGATTCATCTTAGTGTTTTTGGGGTTACAATCGTTTCATTGCCATCTTTTATTTTTTTCTCTCTCCATGAATTTTCTACGTGCCCCTCTTCACCTATATAATATAATTTTACTCACATGTTTTACTTTTTCTTACCTCTCCAACAAGTCCCATTTCTTTTATTGTGTTTTTACTCTTTAACCTGGTCTCCATGCTAGTATCGTTGTAGTAGAAAAAAAAAAAATTGTGTTCTCCATCCATATGTTCCTAACATAACTTTGAAAATTAAAAAAATAATAAAAAAATAAAATTTAAACAGGAAAATGGTTTCCAAAATAAATCGAGCCCTCAAACTCTTTTATAATCCCATTGTATTCTCAACCTATTCGCAACAAAAGAAAATTTATGGCAGACCTAATCTAATAAAGATACGCAGGTACAAAAATGAACAAACATTACAATCACAGTGTCGATGATATTTGTTTTTTTTGGACCGTCGATGATATTTGTTATTCTAACAATGGAATAATGTTAATGGTATATAACTAGTTTCGAGTGCATATGTGACGGAATCCCACGTCGGAAAGGAAGGGGAAGGTCTTGGGCCATATATACAGGGGTGCTGCACACCCCACTAGGTTAACCTTTTGGGGAGAGGGTAATGACCCCGTGACAAGTGGTAGCGGAGCCGACCCGACCCAACTCCGATGTCACGCCAAGCGCTCCGTGGGGACGGGGTAGGCAGGGTGCCCGGTCGACGACGAGGGCGTCGTCGGATTCGGTGGGGGAGAATGTGACGGAATCCCACATCGAAAAGGAAGGGGAAGGTCTTGGGCCATATATACAGGGTGCTGCACACACACTAGGTTGACCTTTTGAGGAGAGGGTAATGATCCGTGACAGCATATATCATACTAAATTGATGACAATTAAATAATCTCACTTTTATCACAATCAAATCAACAACATTATATTATTATTGCAAATGGTTAAGGACCAGTTCGTTTAGTACCAAGTCACCAAACTCTATCATAGGCGTGAAGGACGACGACTCCTTTAACTGCGGTCTACAAAATCTAACGTCGCTTGGAAACAACCAGTGTGTCCGGTCCGAATTTCCATTTTCAGCCCGACGCCAAGGCTGCGAGTTATCCCCACGCGCCACTGTCAGGTGAGCCCTTCTTGGTCCCCCTATCTCTTCCTTTTCGGTGGAGCGTGGCGAGGAGGCACCCTAACCTGCGAGTGCGTGTACGGACTTTAGAGAAAAATTCCTATGAAATTAACTGACGAAGAGTAATGATGAAAATTGGCTTTGTTTATGCAAAATTAGAAAAAAAATCGTGATTGGATCTATTGCGATTCAAATCGATTTCATTTTGATTTAAACTGGATGCCCTTCTCTGATGAAGGATTCGTGTGAGTAAGCTTGGGAAAATGATTTTTTTGATGAACCAAAGAATCGCAAGTGTCCCGTTACATTGAATCTGGTCTTTCGCTATTCCCACAGTCCCTTAGTCCCGTACCGGCTGTCGGTCTATCTCATATTCGCAGAAGAAGGAACTTGCTTAATGCCATGCCGGAAGTGTAATTAAGTAGGCGGCTGGTCGTAGAAAAGTCTTTGAAGTAAGGGTCCGAAGGAGCTAGGAAAAATGCTTTTGCTTCGCGGGTCTATCACCATAGTTAGGAAATTTTTAATATGAGTATGCCCCTATCCTGTAAGCCATGGGATTCCAACTCAGCACCTTTTGAAATTTGGAGAAGAGTTGCTCTTTGGAGAGCACAGTACGATGAAAGTTGTAAGCTGTGTTCGGGGGGGAGTTATTGTCTATCGTTGGCCTCCATGGTAGAATCCGTTGGGGGGCCCGAGAGGCGGTGGTTTACCCTGTGGCGGATGTCAGCGGTTCGAGTCCGCTTATCTCCAACTCGTGAACTTAGTCGGTACAAAACTATACGATAGCACTCCATTTTTCCGATTCGGCAGTTCGATCGATGATTTCTCATTCATGGACGTTGATAAGATCCTTCCATTTAGTAGCACCTTAGGATGGCATAGCCTTAAGGCTTAAGGGCGAGGTTCAAACGAGGAAAGGCTTACGGTGGATACCTAGGCACCCAGAGACGAGGAAGGGCGTAGTAAGCGACGAAATGCTTCGGGGAGTTGAAAAGAAGCGTAGATCCGGAGATTCCCGAATAGGTCAACCTTTCAAACTGCTGCCGAATCCATGGGCAGGCAAGAGACAACCTGGCGAACTGAAACATCTTAGTAACCAGAGGAAAAGAAAGCAAAAGCGATTCCCGTAGTAGCGGCGAGCGAAATGGGAGCAGCCTAAACCGTGAAAACGGGGTTGTGGGAGAGCAATACAAGCGTCGTGCTGCTTAGGCGAAGCGTCCAAGTCAAACACTCCCATAATCCATTCTGTTTTTTCTCTTCAACTATTCATCATTCAAAAGAAAAAAAAGAAGAATCGAATTTTTTTAGTTGAAGAGCAATATCTAAATACATGTCTTATTCTTTTAAATAATCCATAGTTCTAGCAATAAAAGACTCTTGTTCCTCCCGTGTTATTCTTGTACAGATCTGGTAGAGAGACGTCTTCAATCCTCTACCAGATCGGGACAGATCTGGTAGAAGGCCGTCTTCAAACCTTTACCAGATCTGTACCAAAACCTTTTACCAGATTGTAAAGATGATCTGGTAGAGGGGAGTCCCCAATCCTTTACCGGATGGGTCCAAATCTGGTAGAGTGAGGTCTTCAATCCTCTACCAGATCAGAACAAATTCCTCTTGATAATACAGTAGTAGCATCTAAATGTGCAAATGTCGTGGCAGGAGCAGGGTCAGTCAAATCGTCCGCAGGTACATAAACTGCTTGAATAGAAGTTATGGACCCCTCTTGGGTAGAAGTAATTGTGACCGATAACGAAGTAGTACCGTGAGGGAAGGGTGAAAAGAACCCCTATCGGGGAGTGAAATAGAACATGAAACCGTAAGCTCCCAAGCAGTGGGAGGAGCCGGGGCTCTGACCGCGTGCCTGTTGAAGAATGAGCCGGCGACTCATAGGCAGTGGCTTGGTTAAGGGAACCCCCCGGAGCCGTAGCGAAAGCGAGTCTTCATAAGGCAATTGTCACTGCTTATGGACCCGAACCTGGGTGATCTATCCATGACACGGCCACTGAACAGAAACATTAAGCTAAAAGCCCAGACAAAATGAGCACCTAGGAAAAAAAGGCCATAGGCAGATAATGAAGAACCATAAGACTGAATTACTTGGGATGCCTGGGCCCATAGGAAATCGCGGAGCCACCCATTAATAGTAACGGAACTTGTCTCTTTTCTGAAAGTTCATTAAGAGAGCTAGACAAGGAGTGACCCTCGGTGGCATAGAGGGTCACGACCGTACTAGCTCCTTTTCTTATAACTCCTTTAGTGCATGAGAAAGTCTTCCTAGCTACTCTCACAGCCCTACCCGGACACGAAAAGGGAGGGTAGGGCGTAAAGAGTGAAACACCAAAGAGAGTGACCCTCTGTTTTTCCAAAGAGCTTTCCTTCGCCCTCGGTTCGTGGTAAACCACTTTCCTCAGGCGAATTAAATTATGCTTTTAAACTCTCTTTTCTGAAAGTTCATTAAGAGAGCTAGACAAGGAGTGACCCTCGGTGGCATAGAGGGTCACGACCGTACTAGCTCCTTTTCTTATAACTCCTTTAGTGCATGAGAAAGTCTTCCTAGCTAACCATTCCTTGACTTATCTTTCAACTCAACTCCTTGATAGAATGATAGAATCGAAAGCCCTTTGATAGAAGGACAGAATAAAAAATGATAAAATCTTTCATTCTTTATTTTGGCTAACTAAAAAAGGTGAAATCTTATCCAGTTAAATAAAATCGAAAATTGGATTACTTTATGGAGTTGCTATGCTTAGTGTGTGACCCGTTGCTTTTTAAATGTTAATCTAAAAAACTAAAAAGAAAAAAGACTGATCCATATTATGAACGAATAAGTTATAGAATTAATAGAATAACCAACCCATCGCTTCCCATTATCTGGATCCACAAAAGCAATCAGGATATGCTATTTTGGGAATTGCGTTTTGTTGTCATTAGCTCGAAAGGGATCAAGCCCTTCTACTAGCCCTCTTACATTTGTCACGGTCTTTATGCTTTCCTGTCCAGTTTGTCCACTTCGGTTAAAACAGGGGGAGAAGTGGACACCTCGCTTTGTCATTTTTTAAGGTGATTCCACTGTCAAGCGTCAGTGGTCCACGGTGGTCCAACCGGTGGCTGTCCCCCGGATTAGCTGGTACAGGGAGGCCCAAAACTTGGTCTTCGGCGGTGACCCGTGAAAACACTAACACAAAGTGTTTTCCTTCCTTTTCCTTTTAATTTTTTTTTTTGTTTCAATGAAATAGGTTCACTCGATGTCTGGCCCGTTTATATGGGCCGTTGAGCCTTAAATATTCCATATGATCAGGCCCAGATCAAACATTTTACCCATAACCTGCCTTCACGTCGTGTATAGCTGAAATAATTTAATCAATTTACTAATAAAACCCTTTCAGCCTCTTTTTCTTCTTTTTCTTCTTCCTCTGTCCACTTCTCCCACTAAACCCTCCCTCGTTTTGATTCTCTAATTTTATGCAGTAAAATAAATATAAACATCCAAGTTTCAAACTTTCTCCACTTAAGAAAATGATCAGAAGAGGATCACTCTCCAATTCACACACCAAAAGTTACTATTCCTATCTTCATTTCAGGCTTCTCTCTTCGCTTCAGTCACTTTCTTCGGTTTCTGATGTAGAATCTCGACTGAGAACTCTCTGTGAGAAACCCAATTCTCGGTTCAATGAAGCAGTGCTTCTCTTCCACCGAGCTATCGATTCAAGACTCTCTCTTTCTGGGCCAGCTTGTAATTCTCTCATGGAATCTCTGGTAAAGTCTAAAAAATTTGAATTTGCCTTTTCGGTCTATAGAAAGATGACCCGTGTGGGTATGTTGCCTAACTTTAAATCATTGAGTGGCGTAATTGAATGCTTTGTGCACAGCCGAAGAACCCAATACGCTCATGGGGTTTTGGGGCTGATTGTAAAGCGCGGTTTTTTTGCTAGAGTGTATATTATGAATATAATGCTCAAGGGTTGGTGTGCAAATGGCGAGGTGGAGAAGGCTCTGGATTTGATTGGTGATATGAAGAAGAACTCTGTTTTGCCCGATGTTGTTAGTTACAATACAGTAATAAACGGGCTATGTAGAGAGAAGCAATTACAGAAGGCTATTGATTTGTTAGCTGAGATGGAGAGCATGAACTGTGAACCGAGTTTATATACATTTGGTATTTTGATAAATGCTCTTTGCAAGGATGACAGAGCAGAGGAGGCGATGGGGTTGTTTGAGGAGCTGAAGAAGCGGGGATTAGAGATGGATGTGGTGGTGTATAGCAGTCTTATAAATGGTCTTTCTAATGTGGGATGTTTAGATAGAGCGAAAGCGTTGTTAGATGAGATGTTGGAGAATGGTGTTTCTCCTGGTATAGTTACTTACAGTAGTTTGATAAATGGATTTTGTAAAAAGAGGCAGTGGAACGAAACGACTGCTATGCTCAATACTATGGCGGAAAGGGGGATTCACCCTGATGTCTTTGTTTACACATGTTTGATTGATGGCCTCTGCAAAGATGGGAAGGGTACTAAAGCCATGGAGTTGTTTGATTTGATGGTAAAAAAGGGTGAAGAGCCCAACACTGTAACTTATAATGTTCTTATTAACAAACTGTGCAAGGAAGGTTGCATTCGTGATGCCTTTAAAATCATGGAAATCATGTTGGAGAAAGGGAAGAAACCTGACATGGTTTCTTACAATACCTTACTGATGGGACTTTTTGGTAATGGAGATTTTGATGAGGCCATGACACTTTTCAATTCCATACTGAAAGATGGAAATTATGTTGAGCCAGATGTGATGACATTTAATACTGTAATTCAAGGGCTTTGCAAGGCAGGACGCCATGAAGATGCTCTGGAGATATATGATATTATGATTGACAGGGGAAGCTTTGGAAATTTGGTAACTTGTAATATTTTGATCAGGGAATATCTAAAGGCAGGGGATATCAAGAAAGCTTTTGAACTTTGGAAACGTGTATATGAGTTGGGATTTGTTCCAAACTCAATCACATATAGTTTAATGATTGATGGGTTTTGTAAAATGCGTATGCTAAATTTTGCTAAAGGACTCTTTACAAGACTAAAGGTTTATGGGCCTAGTCCTGCTGCTGCAGATTATAATTCATTGATGGCATCTTTGTGCAAGGAGAGCAGCTTTGATCAAGCAAGGATGTTATTTCAGGAAATGAGGGATTCAAATTGTAAGCCAGATGTCATTTCCTACAACACAATAATTGATGGGACTATGAAAGCTGGAGACATCCAATCTACCAAAGAGTTACTGAAGGAAATGCTTCAAATGGGTTTGACTCCTGATGCTCTTACCTATTCCATACTGATAAATAGATTTTGCAAACTCGGACAGCTGGATGAAGCTAGAAGTACATTTGACAGAATGATTGCTTCTGGCTTTACGCCGGACATCCATGTATATGATTCATTATTGAAAGGTCTTTGTTCAAGTGGTGGAACGGAAGAAATCATAAACTTGCTCCGTCAAATGGCAGATAAGGGTATCGTTCTTGATTCAGAAACAACCAATACCATCTTGACGTTTCTCTGTCATAGCTCAGTTGATATTGATATATTGGAGTGTTTGCCGAATTTCCCCCAAGAAAGTCCTGAAGGGTCAAAAATCTCATGCAATGACCTGTTGATGAAAATACAGGAGGTGAATCCAAAACTTGAATTACAAATCTGATGCTTTTCTCTCCAGAAAGAATTATTTATTTATGAAAATATGAAAAGCGAGCTGCACTCTGGTAAGATTTATTTCTCTGTTTTAAGTTCTTTGTTGCTGTCTCCTTTTTGCTTTGCAGAAAGTTCTTTTCCTTTATTATAGAGAAGTTAGCAACAGAAAGCATTCAGTTACAGCGTTATCTTTTTACTCCATTCCTTCTACTTGTTTAGGAACGAAAGCTTTTGACTCGTAAAGTTGTAAAAGTTTTAAGTTGTCTTCTTCGTCTGTCTCTTATGTCTGGTTTCTTTTATCTTAACCTTTAACTTTTTGCTTGTTGTTCAAGACCAGACATTTGATTGTAACAAAAGGTTCTTTTTGTTGCATGATTTATATTTTCCCTAGCCAACTGCATATATGACTTCTGATAGACTACCCCAAATTGTTTCAGAGTTTATTGTCAGTTCGATATCTTTTATTTAATCCCTGCCTTTTACTCGTGTATTTGTTTCAGCTGAGCTAGCCATGGGAATGACTTCAGGAGAGATGGGGAGATGACATCTTATGCAGTTCTTGGGAATTCACTGGGTTACAGAAAAGCAGATTGGTAAATCAATTTGATTCTTCCAACACTGCTAACTGGCTGTCATGAGTTTGCCAAATTAATTGGGTATGGGTCACCCTAGCATAGTAGCACGGATGGGCAGATATCCACAAATGTAACTTCAGCAAGTGGTGCTAGCAGATTGTGCCATTTGAAAAACCAGCTTGGTTTCAACATAGGAACGTGCACCTCAAGGAGACCAGGGGGGGCATTCGCCTATTTGGGACTGGCTGATATTTGAGGGATCAGAAAACTGGTGGTGGAAGTGGCAAAGGTAATGGCAGTTTTAATGCTAACATGCCGTAGTTTCAGGATTATTGCACCTTATGTGCTACTACGCATTGAATCTATCAATGGTTCATTATGCGTGAGACTCCAAATAATTCACTGAAGATGCATCCAGCTTGGAGATTTTCTTTTCCTAGTGGCCGCAGACGGAATTACGTCCTTTTGGTTGATGTTTCATGGGCACGTACATCCTCCGGTAATCCTTTAGCATGTGGTGGTCCATTTTGTATGTTCAAACGAATTAAATTTCCAGGCATCATCCAACTTCGACCCCTTTTAATCCACTAAACCCATGTACAAAAGTTATAATTGGATTGGAAACGCCAATTTAGCCAGCCACATGAAAACCATAGGTTTTTCTCTGTACACTATGCCATGTTAGCTTGTGTAGTTTATATGTGACGGAAGCGTGCTATTTTTTTTTCGTTTTAACTGTGTGCCACAAGTTATTGTCAATTTTGCCAAGCTCTAGACCCTTTGCCCCCCTAAGCTACGCCAAGCTCACGAGGAATCCAGGGACCACCACCTCATGACTGCTTATTCTCTCGACACATTTGGAACAAGATTTGCCACCGGTGGGATGTTACTCGGTGTTGCCTGCAGGAAGCTTTGGTCTCCGATTGGGTTTTTCTATCATTTGTTGTGCTACCTTGCGGCGCTTTTTTTTTGGAGAATACTTTCATTCAAACGCATGAATAGAGATCATGCTGATAGAAAAGAACTACAAAGTCTGGTACAGTATGATCCCAAAAATAATGATCTTCACTAACACCATACAGCAAGTCCATGTGCTACCTTATTAGTATTCCTAGGAGTACAGGAAACAGACCAAGAACATAGTATTCCTAGGAGCATAGGAAAACCAAGAACAAAATGACGATAAAAAAAGACATTTTTTCCAGATAAAACAAGCGTGCTCTTGTATTTGGAAATGAGAATGGATAGTGTCAACAGCACCGGACAATCCGATTCCCAAACAATCCTGGTGGTGGCAGCGTTTGATACTCTTGAGAGTGCAAAAAAGGCCTGCTTGTAATTCTGCTTCTAAAGGAGAAAAAGATCCAGCCAGCGAGAGCAACAACTAAAGAGACAAGAACCACTAGAGTTAGAAGCAATCGTCCCCAAGCCAATGCAAAGCATCTATATTTAGCTACAATAATAATGTAAGTATAAGAAGCAACTCTTTGGTTAAGAATCAAATCGCTTCGAGCTTTCCAAATAGCCCGTAGCGTGATAATCCATATCTCTAATTCGATTCTTGTAGCCTGTTGCTCCACAACAAGAAACCATTCCCATACGTCATCATCTGTTGGTGCAGGGATAGTAACACCACAATGGTGCCAAACCTCTTGAGATAATTAAAGAGATGATCTGCAGTTTCATCAGAATGCTAACAGAAAGGATAGGAAGCAAGAATAAGTACCTGGCGCTGCATAAGTAAAATTCTTATAGGTAGAATATTTCTTAGAAATCTCCAACAGAAATGCTTAACCTGTGGAGGAAGAAATTAGGACCAAATAAGTTTGCAGAGAACCGTGTCAGTAGGAGGCGAAATATGTTGAGAAAGAGCCCAATGATAACCACTACTAACTATATATGATCCATGTGCAGAATGCGGCCAACAAAAGAAATCATCTTAGAGTTGTGAACTTAGAGGCATTTGAATGATTGTTTGTGCTTCCTCGGGATCAAAACTGGACTGAATAAGAGAGTGGTTCCATTGACGGTCGTGATCAATCAAAAGATAACTAATTGGAGTACTCTAATGAACTAGAAGCCAACACGTACTGAATACTTGAAAAGACTCCGTCAAGAGCCATTTATCTTCAAAAAGGCGAGCGGTCGACCTAGTACCAATCACCCATCCCCCTCCAGATTTGAGTAAATCATGCCCAGAGACTATGCTTCGCCACACATAACTGGGTTGATACCCAAGAGAAACATGTAATAAATAAACCCGGGGAAAATATCTGACTTTGAAAACTTGAGCAACAGGAGAAGCCAACATGGGCTTATTGAAATAGCCAAGGCCCCCATATTGCTTAGCCATACACAAACGTTCCCAAGACAACCAATGTATTCCCTTAGCACCATTATCCTTCCCTACCAAAATTTCCTAGTCACCTGATTTAATTTTTCACAAGTAGCCTCCACTAAGAAACAACTCATAAAATAAGTTGGTATGCTTTGAACAATAAATTTGATGAGGATCTGCTTTAGAGAGGATTCGTTCCTTCAAACCACTAAGCTTTTTGTGCACTCGATTAGAAATCGAACAACCAATCGTCGTTGGCAAACTCAAAAATTTTTGGAAACGGTCTACCGCCTTAACTCCCATCCTTCGTTGGATATGTGTAATTTCATCTTTTGTCGAATTTCGGTTTGCTGTGAGTCTGAGCACGACGCCCCTGGCTCACGGATTTAGGCAGGGATATTGCCTCGTGGCCGTGGCTTAAATTCAATGGCCCGCAATTTGTGATATTTCTTCCCAAATGCAAGAACTAGCTCGATTCGAATGGATAAAACCGATTCGATGATTTCCAGGATAAATGAATTAACTGCTTCCAAAGGAACCAACGTTCCAATATATTCCCAGATGCAACTGGAGGAGTCCCAAGCAGTTTCACCTAAAACCCAGCGACCTTGACAGCATATATTTGCACGATATTCGTACTTGAACCAAGCTTGTTCGTATCGCTCCTTATTTGAAATTAGACTTGACTTCTGAACTGTGTTACTCCTTTTTGGGACGTTGAGGCTTGCTTTCGCTCAATTTTTTTACCTCTGTTCACAACTCCAAGCCCTTCCTCGGGAAGTAATTATCACAAATCCGGACAAACTCATAGGAGGACTTGGCACACACTATTCGTGGTGTTCTCTTGATTGTCTACAGACAAGGAGTTGCCACCCAAATTTATTTAGGAAAAATTTGAGAAAAACCCGTTAATGACTCCGAATGAAGCACAAATCTCGAAACCAAGAGGAGGGTCGTGGATTCGTATATTGCGAACCACCATCTCAACGGAGACAATGTCGGTAATATTGAATGCCAAAGTCAATGTGTACATTTCATAGTCGGATTAAATGCAAGTACTTCATATTGCAGTCAAACAAACAATCATGACATATATATACAGTGTGCGTGTGCAAGTGTGCAAGTACTTCATGTTACGCCTTGTCCACTTGAGACTGCCTACGTACTCCCTGTTAGTGGGTTCAAAGCTCTCGTAGTTCATCCAAATGGGGATTCCCAAGCCTAACCTAGGTCTTTTTCTAGAATTGGTCCAATCCTCACTTAAAAGAACTTCTGTGTCTTGTGCTAGAGCTAAGGACTTAGTTTTCTCAAAAACACTTTAGTAAGTGCAATCAATCATTCTCTCTCAGATAGTATCTGCGGACGAATGTATTTAAGAAAATAGATTTGGGGCATTAAAAGAGGTTTTCAATGCAAACTTATGTCATTTCCATAAAAAGATGGAATTTTTTGCATAAACTCTAGTATGCAATTTTCAAAGTATATAAGTGAGCAAGTTTTGAAACATACAATGCATTAGTTAAGAAACCATTTTATGTGTCTAAACTTAGACGAATGTTTGACGAGTGACGTTCTTCTTTCTAGGGCCGCTTCAGACACAGAATATAGATAACAAAAAGGGTGATTGGTGTCAAAACATTCATTTTAGTTCTTTCACATTACTTATGGAAGCATGGTCTTTATTAAAAGCACTTATTGTTGTAAAACAAAACTTTAGTGATATTTCTTTGAAAACATGCAATTTGGAGAAATTGTTGCATCAATACTCATTTTGAAAAAAGATGGGTGGATTCGACAAAAGAGTGCATCTATAAAGATGTTCATGCCCAAATGGGTTTGCAAAAAGCATCATTAGGAGATGCTTGATATCATCATTGAAATCATCATTGGAATGCACTTAGAAAGCATTTTGATCAACAAAGTTTAGTAATTTTCGCATCGAACACAGGAGTTGGTTTAGGGCCTATCTTAATAGACATACCCATTTCATCCTTGGGGACTCCCTAACATGCAATACTAACAAGCAGACAAACAATCAAACAAGTATGCAAACAAACAATGCAAAAGTAATAAATCTAGCATCCTAGATCATGATTGCAACACAAGCAAGCAATAAAAAAGTGCGTAAAAGTAAATGGGTTTCCATATGGTACCGTTAGCGAAAACCAACATTATTTTGGCATTATAACGGTATACCGATAACGACATACGGATATAGATCCGAACATTATAATGGCATAGCATTGGCAATTTGTTAAAATAATTTTGGATCACAACGTTACGATGAGAACCCGAAAGCAAATCTTAGACGGAGAGAGAGATAGGAGCTCTAACCCGCAGAAAGATGCTTAGGAAGAAGACGATTTAGGGCCTGAATTCAAGTTAGAGCGGGACGGGGAGGGAGATAAAAAAGTGAAAAGAAATGTACTAGAGAGCGCGATTCGCAGGGTGAAGAAAATTGAAGGGAGGGGACCCCTATTTTTAATTCTTCTAAGGAGCGTAGGGGCGGACCAGAAATTTTTTTTCCAATGTAGGAAAAAAAAAATAAACAGTAAAAAATATTTCTAAAACTCGTAAATATATATAAGAATTACAATATATAATATGAAAATTAATTAAATGTTACAATTGTTCCTAATGCGTTTACATATTTTGAAAAAATTTAAATTTTTTGTTCATTTTCAATGCGATTAAATACGTCTTTTAGCTATTGTCTTTCTTTCATCACAAAAAAAAATTGAATACAAGTCAAAGTCTAGCTATTGTCTTTCTTTCATTCTCTTTCTAACAATTGTCTTTCTTAAAAAAAAAAAAACTTTGAATTCAGGTCAAAGTTAGAACGATAAACTATTCTTATCATATTTAGAATAATTAAAATTAAAATTTATCTTAATTCACTGGTGATAATCTGGTGGTGTGATGGGATTGATTTAAATCCACAATCCACATTAACAAAATCTTGACTATGTAGGAGTCTTGGAAGATTGAAGGTAAGAAGGAAAATAAAACGGAAAAAAAAAATAGAAGAGAGAATTATAAGGAAAGTTTGGTCGGACAATCAATAAATTAAGCTATTTATAATGAGTGATTTCCTCTGTAAGTGGCAACAAAACCACCGACTTATAGGTTGCATACAAAACGGGTTGTAGGCTAGGCTTATGGGCTTTTATTTTTTTTTAATCCGGTGCAGGCAAAAACAAATTAAGTAGATTTTTTGGCTTAAATTTAGGGGATAAAATTCCTTTTTTTTTTTTGTTTTTTAATGGGAAGCCCAGTGTATTACCTGCCTACGGTGACTAGACTATGCATCCGTCACTGAAGGAGTGGCATAGTGGTAAAAATGATCCTAGAATTTTTCTCATGAATTCAGTTACCGATCATTATCTCATGGCTTCAGGAAAATTTTCGTGACCGGCCTTAAGCTATTTTGGTGACCGGCCTGTCACCATCGTGACCGTCATGGCTTCAGGTCAAGAAACTTCAAGCGTGTTAACGGAGCCCGCCGGGAGCTTAGAAAATTCTCGAAAAATATGAGAGATATGTCTTCGTGTTTAGAATATGCTCCTAAATTTTCGTGAAATTCCGACGAAAACCCAATTTTTTACGGCCGGTACAAAATCGGACAACTGTGACTGAGAAGGGGGATTTTTTGGGTCTTGGAGGACCGGTCGGCTATGCAAGCGGCCATACATGGCTAGCTTATGGCTTCAGGCTTTTTTCTTAGCCTGTGACCGATACGGTTTTCCCTGTGACCGGTATGGCTTCGTTTGTGACTGAGATGGCTTCGCCTGTGACCGAGATGGTTTCGTTCGCGACTAAGATGGCTTTGCTTGTGACCGGGATGGCTTCAGGCCAAAATGCAAAAATTTGACCACGCTCCTAAAAAATTCCAGGGAGTCCCTAAATATTTTTGGCATGATAAACTGATGGATAAGTATTCCCCACGACCCTCAGAAAATATATTTATGGATTTTTTAGACTCTAAAATGTGACGAAATACGGACACGATGCAAAACAAAGACATGGAAACGGCTGAGCAAAGTTTGGGTGCTAACAGTGATCTTAGATTTCTCAATTTTAATTTGTTGCCCTGATGCTAGCTCCTATGAAGGGATAATTCCAGAGATAGCATCAACTTTCCGATTATTGGAATGCACAAAAATCACGCTATCATTTGCAAAACATAGGTGATTGATCACAGGAACCGCACGACAAATCCTAACGCCATGAAGGATATTCCTGTGTTCTTCATCCTGAATAAGAGAAGAAAAACCTTCCATATATAAAAGAAATAAGTATGGTGAAAGGGGGTCCCCCTGACGAAGCCTTTGGACTTAGATGAAACTAGATACTAGACTGACCAATAATGAGAATCAAATAGTACACAGAGGTGACACAAGACATAATTTTACGAAACCAAAATGGTGAGAACACTATTGTAAGCATAATGTCTCGAGAAAATCCCATTCGATCCTATCATAAGCCTTACTCATGTCAAGTTTAAGCGCTAAGACACCCTTCTTACCCTTAGTTTTCTTCCTCTTTTTATGAAAAATATCAAAGGATAAAAGAACATTATCAGTAATTAGCCTAAGCCAAAAAAAAAAAAAAACACTTTGGGTAGTACTAATTATGGAATTGAGTATATGCTTTAGACCATTTGCTAGAACCTTTGAGATCAACTTGTAAATGAGATTTCAAATACTTATAGGACGGTAATCACTAGGGGTGAGGGGCGAAATGATTTTTGAAATAAGAACAATGAAAATGAAATTAAAAAAAGACAAAGAAGAAGAACCATTAAGACAAGACAAGATCAATGAACAAATATCAGTACTAAGGATATCCCAATGTGCACACCGTCCAGACCTAGAGCTTTTGTCAGGTGCATTTGATTTAGGGCTTGTATCACTTCCTCACGCGTGAAGGGCTGCAATAGATGAGAGTTCATTTGAGTAGTAACGTTGGTCTGCACACAATCTAAAAAAGCAGACATATCTCGAGGATCATCAGAACGAAAAATTTCAGAAAATACTGTGTGAATACAACTACAAGTTCTTGTCGACCAGTCTGTCATTGTTCTCCTTCATCCGTTACACTATTTGAGTAGGGCTGCAAATGAGTCGAGTTGAATATAACTTTTAATAGTTTGGGCTTGGCTCTTGTAAATTTGGCCTGGTTCAAACTCGGTTTATATTCGTCTCGGGCCTAAATATTAAACTCAGGCTAGGCTCTTTTTTTTTTTATAGGCTCAGTAAGTTTTATTCGCCATAAACCAGCCAAATTATCAATTATGGGTTAGAATTTCTCTATAAATTTGCACAATATTTTCCTTTTTTTGAATAAGCATAAATTTTTACTATTCTCATCTATATTGAATTTTTAGGCCTATGAAAAAGTGATAGATACTTAAGGTAATTATTACTTGTTAATTCATAATTTTAAAAATCTTAAACAAAGTAATAATTTTAGTTGGATCGAATTAAGTTGCTTGATCATCTAAGTTTGAAACCCTCCTAAATTTAATTTATGAGTTTAAATTTTTTTTAACTTGGTAAATCTAGCACGAGTTTCTTAATGAACCTAAACAAGTCAAGCTCATGAGCTAAATGAGTCGCGCTTTAGAATGTTCGGACTCAGGCCATTAAATTTCGTGTTTTCTTACAGATGAGGTCAGACTTGACTCGTTAAGGTAGCAAGCTATTCTCAAGTTAAATCTGGAGCTGTTCGTGAATGGCTTAAGTCATTTACAACCCTACTTTTAATTTAAATCAAAAGCTGAAAATTCCTCTAATTTTTTAGATTTTTTTCAATTTGAGTATTTTTTGCGGAGGGAGGTTGTACTTACATTTTTCTTTTCCCAGAAAACATAGTGTTATAAAGCCCGAACAACCAAGAGTTCACAGACAGACCCGTAGAGGGGTACAAAGTGCATAGGAGTACATACCACAACAACAAGGAGTTATAATAAGTGTGTCAGAGGCTTAATTGGTTGTGAAGACAGACCGATCCAGCTCCTGATTTCCCCAACCCCTAACCAACAAAGCATAATTTCATATAATTACATTAACATAAAATCAAACAACACGGGAGGTTATAATAAGCACATCTGGGGTTGAAATTGCTGTTGAGACAAACCAATTCAGCACTTACTATGCCAACCTCTAGCTAGACTAACATAACAAAAGACATCTACATCAGAACAAAGGACATACAAGTACCACCACAAAAAACGGGGTTGTCCACCGAAACACAGACCAAACAAATTTCTACAAATCCTTATCTCCGGGGTACATGATTGCGATGAGTGAGGGAGAGGTCTGCAGGGGCAGAGGTAACTCCACTCTAGTGCTATGCATTTTCTGAAATCTCAACTAGAGTTCCAACATCATCCAGATCAACATTTCTAGTCCCAGCTTATCAACCCTGCATTACATGGTTAAGACAAAAAATGCGACAAGCCCATTGTTGCCTGAATCACCAGAGATTGTAGGCTAGCCCTACGAAGCAAGTAGAGGAACTTTGTTTCTTGCAGCCAAACCACAACAAAAGAGCCGAAGTACTCTTCTCATCCTTATGAGACCTGAGAGTACTCGACTTTACCATCCAATCACTCTTTCCTAAGAATTAGGGAGCCAGAGCTTTGGTCCCCCACTATCTCGCCTCCTAGTACCCGATTTCCTCTCTCCTTTGTCAGCTCGAATACCTGAGACAATTCCATCACAGAGGGTTATTAAGTTACCTTTGTCTTCTTGGTCAGTCTTTTCCAACTGGGTTTAGAGGCTGAAGTATGGATACGAATTGAGTCGTGTAGTTCAATAACCAGCTCTGTCATCTTGTTCATAATTTCAATATGAGCTCTGCAGGCAGATTCCCTGATTGGTGACATAACAACCTCCTCCACTGCTTTGCGTTTACGACTCAAAATTGTCAGGCTGACCAGTAGGGGTTTGTTGACCATTACCATTCTCAGTAATGTTCTCTAGATCACAAGCTCCCTCGGCCTCACAACCGTCTTGTGCATCCAATGGAATTTTCCTTTTGGCTAGATAGTATTTACCATAAATTTTCTTTGCACACATCCACGGGCCAAAGCTTTCCTCTTCTGGCTTTTCCACCCCTTCATCCTTCCTGGGTTTTGCACACCTGAAGGGTTGGGTGGTTAATTATGCCACAACGATAACAAAGTTACCCAACCTTTCATAGCAAAATTTAATCTAAATCTCCTTATCGTTAGGGTCCAAACAAGCTACTCCTGGTCTGAGAGGTTTATCAGTTTCAATCTCTACCCTTGCCCTTATAAACCCTTGCCAACCCAACATAGATTCAAGAGTGGGTTCATAAAAGTGAAATACTGGAAAAATTTTCGCAATTTTAACAATTTTATCATGGGCCAGCAAAAAGATGGGATATCATGCAATTGAATCCGGAACAAAGATTGTCTGAAGGATACCTTCCTGAAAATCATGTTTGGGAACCAGGCTTTAAGACAAAAATGCAAATTTGAAACAAGCCAAGGTGAGCCTTTGAGCACCTTCTTTTTATCCTCCTCTAGCTCAAATCCAATAAGGAAGAGGTTGTCTGGTTTAGGGATAATGCGAAAATTCCCTTAATGTACCAAACATTAGCCATTTGACTACGGATCTTGCTAATATGGGGGCGCCTGTCACCAATAATCTTGCCAACCATATAGGTTCTCGCCATAATCGTTCCCAAACTCTCCTCTAGGTTTGGGCCATGACTATTCTCCACGCTACCCCCCAGATCTATAACTCTTCGAGAGGATGAAGATGCCATACTAGCCCAACGAACTGATATCGCTATTTTGGTCCTAAGGTTTGTAAGCTTTAAACACTATTTGGTTCCAAACAAGGTTATCAAAACCGGACCGGTTCGACCGGTTATCCCGGTTCAACCGCCTTTTTAGCACATCTCCGGTCTGCTGAAATTCCGGTTGAACCCCGGTTGAACCCCGGTTTTACCCCCGGTTTAGTCCCGGTTATATTGATCTACTACCTTCGCCGGTTCGATGCCCGGTCCGGTTTTCAAAACCTTGGTTCCAAATGCTACGTTATTGCTTTAAAACAAACTGCGAGTACAACGCTGATCGATGGACTAGAAGTAGGAAATGGTAGGAGACAGTAGAAATCGGAGATGCAAGGTTTAACTCGAGATCTATTGAAGGTTGAAGGTCGGGGGAAAGAAAAGGCTTTTGGGTTCTGACTGCAGAGGAAAAAGAGCACAACTATGCGTCGTGCGTGCCATATTACACTCATTATGTGCTTTCATGTATTTTCTAGTTGAATTAAATCATCAATTGAATCAAATCATTTGTCATTTTGATATGTAGCTATGAAAAGAATAGGAGAAATAAACTCAATTGAATTATGTGTGGATAGAGACAAAAAATAATTTTTATTAATAGTGAATCCCATTGTACATTGTGTGCCTCAACTAAATGGGCGGGATTTAGGAGCTAGTCATGGAAAGAGAAGTACTAACAAACAACGCATAAACAAGTATCATCTGGCTTTTGGAAGAAAAAGCATTCTCCGTAGGCTTTTGCCCCAAATTTGGCCACACAAGCTTTGGTGTATTCATTACTTTGCAACTACCTCCATATAATCTGAAATGCCTGCATCCCAATTTTTATAAAATGAATCATATAAATAATGGAAAGTTACTAAAATACCCCTGAATCCCAGGATGCATAAAACTGGTGCCTCGGCACTCAAAATATTATTTATAAAAAAAATATTATTATTATCTCAAAGATGTCATATAACCAGTCAAATCCGGCAAACCGCCGATAAGGTAATAAAGTCAAATATAACATCTCAACAACAATTCATACACAACAAAAAATTACAAAGAAACAAAGACATGAAAGGGAAATAAATATGCAAGACGACCCTATGGATCCGATTGAGAGACAAGGCACAACTACCTACCGAGATATCCGCTCCTGAGCTTCGAGTTGAAAGACGAGATCAATACACTAGCTAGGGTTTGAAAAACAACGGTGACGATAATGTGAGTCGCCTACTCAGTGAGCATTAAAAGTCTAAATATATACAAGCGAAGTTATGCTCGTAAGGTGAGTAGGTCTACGAGCACAGGTATAGCATACAAGCAATAATCAGAATCACACCAATCACACAGTCAACTCATAACGTTATTGTTATTATTATTTAGTTTCAATGTGTTATTATTATTATTTCGGGCCCTCTACTGTGAGTCAAGTCTCGGGAGCGCATCTGGTCTGATCAAGGGGTGAGCCCAAGTGTCGTACCTCGGAAGGGGTAGATTTCATGGTATAAAAACCACCAATAAACCTCAAAGTGGGCGCTGACTCCCTGAGGGTGCGCTCAAACGCACCTATCTGGTGTAAGTCTTCCAGGGGTGCACCGAACTTCCCCTGGGATAACCATTCTAAACCGCATAAAATGTCCCGAGGGGTACCCAACCCTCCCCTCGGTGCTACCGGTCAATATCATAGTAGAATTTAAGTGTTTTATTCTCAGTTATTCTTATACAGTTCTGTGTGCCATACATTATGTTTATCCAGGTATGTGCGAAATTTGTGTATTATTCTCAGTCTGGGCCTCCAGCCCATAAGTCCTCACACAATCACCAAAACATAATATCATGTTATAATCCATAACAAAATCCTTGCGTAATTTAGGCATATAAAAGCAAACAAGCACACAACTCCAATCACGCATGTAGCAATAGGGCAGAGCAAATATCTCGAGCCAACCCTACCGACCCGCTACCGACAGACTTCGGCTCGGCAGCAGTCGGTAGATATGTCCCTCGAAGCGTGGTCGGCTCGGCTTCAAACCGCCCCGCAGGACCGTCGGTATGAGGGCGTGTAGGTGTCGGTCGGTATGTCGGTAGCCGAGCCTACTGCGGTTGAACCCTCGTGAAACACCCGTGTCCCAATTTAACAATAAAATACTTAAACACAAGGAAATTACCAAAATACCCTTGAAACCCGGGACACGAAATCCAATATCAAAAACATTATCCAAAATTCTTAATAAAACGTGATGTCATAAAGAACAAAACAATCTGGCTTAACAAGCCACAAGACAACCCGGCATCCTGCCGAAACATCATCAATTTCAAATCCCGGCAACCCGCCGATAATGTAATCAAAATCAATAGTGACATCTCAAATAAACCCAATGCAGCAGAAGTTAAGATAAAATATAAAATAGCAAAAATATATGATATGCATGCCGGCTCTATGGATCCAACCGGGAAATGAAGCACAGCTACCTGCTGGGATATCCACGTCCGTACTCCGGGAAAAGAAGAAAGAGACGGCACGCTATCTATGAGTCTGAAAAACAACGTTGGCGATTATGTAAGTCGCCTACTCAGTGAGCAGTATAAATCTAATTATGTAGGTATGCAGAACAAGTCCGAAAGGAAAGAAGAGCAACAAGACAAGTAAGCAACATACAACAACCAGTACTAATATGCCAAGCCAATCAAGCAAACAGTTCATTATTCTCCATCTGTTGTGTGTTAAGTTTTCTTATTATAATTTATTATTCAGGGCCCCCTACTGTGTGCGTCGAGCTCGGTCCCGTCTCATGAGACAACCAGGCATAAGCCCAAATAAAACCAGGCACGAAGCCCAACATATCCATAGAGAGAGAGAGAGACAGAGAGAAAGAGGGAGGTAGAAAGGGGGGAGGTAGAAGGAGGGAGGTAGAACCGGTCATTACAGACCCATATGCAAATCCGCATATCACATGCTATCCCGCATGCAAACCCGAGGGGTATCACTTCCCGCTCGAACCAACCGGTCATCAGCACACAGTAGCCTATCTTCTACTGTACATTATTCTTATTCACAAATTTTGAGTTCATGTGTGCCAAGAGATTGTGATCTAACAGGGTTGTGTGATAAATCAACTCAATCATATAACCGGGTCTCCGACCCACAATACATCACACAAAACACCCAGAATCACATCACATGTTATAAACCATAACAATCCAAATATCCAGTTCATAAGCAAATGGTACACTTAGGCACACAATACGGATCACAGCATGTTAGCAAACAAGCATGCAACTCAAACAGACCAGTCCAACAAGCTCATGCATACAGACATAAAAAGACGTATAAAGTCACCTCAACGACGATTGTCCTGTGGAGCTTTTCCCAAAACAGATCCTCCAGCTTCCGAGGTATTACCCGTGCCTGAATACCTGCACACACAACAAATTACAAACAATCACAATAAAAACGTGCATGCATGTAACTATAATGCTCAACTGAGTTAAACCCGTCCCTAATTAGCCAATTATGAAATTCCCGGGTCTAAACCCGACATAATGTTCTCTCACCAAAACTCCGAGTATCGGGACCTAAGGTTCACCGGGCTTAAGCCCAACTAAGTCCAAGAGTAGTTTCCGGGCCTATGGCCCACTCATTATGTTCTTAACGGTTTCCGGCCTAAAGTCCAATCTAAGTCCAAATTCAATTTTCGGGCCT